>JBBMOC010001773.1:0-10215 GCA_037975185.1 Centropyge bicolor
TTCAAGGCGCTGGTGATGTTGCTTCTGCTGTCGTCACACTTACAGACGATGTAAACATGTTGCATACATGTAGTCTGCATAAAAAGAGCTCGCCCTGCAGCCCCCTCTCTCTCAATGTGGGAGCAACGTGCAGACGCAGACTGCAGAGCCTTAGGCTGCTTCCTCATGACATCACATGGTTGCAGAATGACTTCCCTGACATTCATCTGTGAGGCAAGACTTCCTAAACACAGAGCACGGCCACTGCTCTGTTGATGCTAAGAGCGGAAAAGGGCTTCAGTGTCCAGTGTTTGTAAAAGGTAAGAGCTTTCCTTCTCTTTCTGGTTTATTAAGCAAAGTAAGTTAAAGCTGTGTTAAAGTAGAAACTGAAGTTGTGAAGAATTTGCAAGTTTTTGCATTTGTTATAAAGAAAGGCCCAAAGCTTTTCCTATCCTTCATACTGAAGAGTAGAAAAGTTTTTGGCAGCTCTGTTGTACTGCAGAGGGTAACATCCTCCAGGCCTGTGGATAAAGGACATTTATTTAAGGATACTTAAAGAAGTGTAATATATTTAATTTATCCAATTTTCAGCTTTTTAGCATTTAATTTTGTTTGCTGCAAAGCTCAAACCCACTCTTACTAACGAAAACTTTTCTATCACAAGAGCTCAGTTGACACATCTTGACTTTAAAATCATGCATCTGCTTCTCATCTTTCTTTTTTTTTTACTGCTTATTCAGAAACTCTGACAAACAGCACTCGAGATCTGAACAGTGCAAACAAGACAGTACTGCAAACCTTTTTCTTTTGAGTCATGAGCTGAAAGCAAGAAACTGCAGGGAGAGCACAGAGGGGGTACATTAGGGCTCTTGCAGTCTTGCGGGCATTATGCTGTCATGTGTTCTGTATGGCTGGGTATTAAGATAATCCTGTCCTGTGTTTACATACCTTTGTCAGTTCTTGGCTTAATAAAAAAAGGAAGTAGTGTATAGTTGTAACAAGTGTTGTACTGTTGCATTCATGTTGTGATTGTGTAACATTTCCCCACCAGTGTTCTCAAAAATGTCGCCATTCCTTTCTCTGTAGTATTTTGTCCTATTTCTCTCACACAGGAGCCTGCGACCAGCATAAGCCACAAAGTTATCAGCGATCTCATCATCTGATGCCACTTCCTGTCTCTGTCTTCATGGTGACTGTGAGAGCCCCAGAGCGCTGGATACAGGGCCAGTGAGGAGGCCAGATGTCTGATTCCACTCCTGACTGCAGCTGAAATAGATGCTGCTTCACACAGTGTAGCTCGAGTGTCCTTTAAAAAAAAGAGACCCAGACATGCAGGAGGAGGAGGAGGGCAGGGTGAATGGCTTTGGAATGAGCCCAGCGAGGACGGGCTCAGATTGGGGACGAATCGCCCTGCTGGACAAGACCAAGGAGTTCTTCTGGACCTGCGACGTGGAGGGCAAAGGCTTCATTACCCGCACAGATATGAGGGTCAGAGGAGGAGGCTGTGTGTGTGTGTGTTGTTAATGTGTGTATTAGGTGGAAGCATGATGGAGTGGCTAACGTTAAAGCCAAGCGTGGAGATCAGGAGAGATGCTAATGGCGTGATTTAAGAACTTTTTCTCAGGATAATTTAAAAAAAAAAAAAACTCATCTGCTGGATACTTGATTTAGCAATTAATTGTTTGAGCTCTAAATTGTGAGTTAATGTCTTGAAAAAACATTATTGTCTGAACAACAGCTCCAAATACAAATATGTTCAATTAACCATCATATAACACCAGAAATAGTAGAATTTTTTTTTCACATTTTAGAATCTGGAACCTGCTAATTTGTCAAAATATCTTCTAATTCTCATTTATTCATGATTTTTTACAAAACAGAGGTTTACTTTTCTGACATAATGTGTCTCATTCCATCTTTTAAACGCATGGATGCTCTGTGAATGCATTAAGCCTCCACTAAGTAGAAGAATAGGTGAAGAGGACACGCTTTTACCTGTGGCATAATTTAACGTCATGCGGTGCCGTAATGACAGTGGAAACACTTGCTTCTGGGAGGTTTTTTTTCCTCTATTTTTCGTGTTATATCACCATTATTAAAGAAGCACTTCGCCCACTCAGCGCACTCGATCAGCCGCTGAAGTGGCAGAGTAGCACCATTGATGGAATTGTCTATGAGTATAAGTTCAGCTCACACACACACACACACACACACACACACATCATTTCACTGGTTCAAACAAAGAACACAGGCAGGAACAATACACACAGGCCTCTTCAAAGTGCAAACATTGTCCGAGCTCAGTTAATTAGGACGGGGCCTTTGTGAGCATCAGGCCTTTTGTTGCTGTTGTCTCTACCAAAACAGCCACTTTGTGCCAGTGTTTATTCTGCATCCAATGTACTCGAGTCCTGACAATACAGAGATTTAAGGCTCCACATATTCACATGACATTTATTGATTTAGATGCTCATTATTAGTAAATTTCCCCTAAGGGGGATCAATAAAAGTTATCTTATCTTATCTTATAGTGTCTTTACATTGTTTCTAACTCATCATCTAACCACATCCATGGTCGACTGTGTTTCATATTGCTGATAGTTCCTGTGTTTATGTTCTGCTGGCAGAGGCTGCACAGAGAGCTGCCTCTGTCCGCCGAGGAGCTGGAGGATGTGTTTGACTCTCTGGATACGGGCCGCAGCGGTTACCTCACGCTGGAGGCTTTCTCCTCTGGATTCAGTAGGTGTCCTGCTGTCAGAGAACTTTTGATTGGTCCATACAGCCAACTTTGATGTAAACTTTAAACAGCAGTCTGCCAATCAAAGCTGGAGCAAATAACTTTAACTCAGATAATCACTTTCATGGAAAATAATATGCATGTTATGTTATTTGCTTTGGTTTGAAGTTTATCAATGCTTAAAGCTAGATTGTAATTTTACAGTCTAATTTTATTACTTTTGAATTCCCATGGGGAGGAGAATGTGCTATTTCTTCCATTAATAGTTATAAAGTCATGCTTTAAAATTATTACCATGCTATTTTTTTAATGTTTGCAGCTGATTGTGTAGCCTGCAGTCTGTTAAGTGAACGTCACTCTACTGCTTATTTTAGTATCTCTTTTCCTGCACAAGTGCTGTGTACAAGTAATAAACAGGAATGATAATCTAATGTCCAAATGCTACTGAGAGTTGATCTAAAAATGCTGTTGCCACCTGTTAATTCATCCATGCTGCCACCCTGTGTGCGTGTATCACAGGTCAGTTTCTGCATGGCCGGAGGATCTCTGTGGCCGATGAGCAAAGTCAGACCCCCGGCTCGGTCTTTCGAGCCAAAGAAGCCCTTTATCAGAGCCAATGGGAGGCCAAGCTGTCGGGAGTTGAAGACGAAGAGGAGGCGCACTTCTGTATGCTGCTGGACAGTCTGGGGGCCAGTAATGTGTTTGAAGAGTAAGTGCAATCACTGGAGGACTTTATGTGCATATATTTATATTTTGGACTTCCATGACATGGTTTAATTTGTCTGATCGATCCTGTCTGATTCTGCCTCTCCAGTCCAGGCGAGGTGCGCAGCCTCTGGACCCAGCTCAGGCGAGACGAGCCTCACCTCCTGTCTAACTTCGAGGAGTTCCTGGCCAGGGTCACACACCAGATCAAAGAGGCCCACCAGGAGAAGAAGGAGATGGAGAGCGCCCTCCAGAGGTAGTGCTACAAGACACACAGTTCACTCATGCCTAAAAAGAGAGACTGTATTCTCTCCAGCTATAGGGTTTTATTCTTTTATCAGCTTTCTCTCGCCTGGGTTGGATATGAAAGGGAAAAAAAACAAAGGATAAGATGAAAGGAGGGAACGAGCAGGGAAGGAAAACATTAACATATGGTACGCAGGAAGAAGAATAAAATGGAACTGCAGGCATTAAAGAAATGTGTTTTTTTTTTTCACTGCTGCAACAGTGAGTGTGGATCCTGGGTTAAAAAGGCCACAACTCTCAATTGGTTCCCACACTTAAAGCGTTTAAGGACTGTACTTTATGTACCACATAATGCAAACGTTCTTCTCTCTCATTAGCCACCTAAAGACTCTGTGACATAACAGTAGGCTTGTGTGTGTGTGTGTGTTTATATTACTGCCTCTTGCCGCGCCTGCAGCCTGAGAGCGTTTGCATGGATTTACCTGTAAATCTCTATAGAACAACCTCTTTATCCGTGTCAAATGACCACTAATCTGGAGGCATGCTCTGAAGTCTCCTCCACCTTCTGCTCTTGTGGAAATGCATTATTATGATGCCTGAAAAGGGGGACATGAAAAGGAGTAAGAAGTATATATATGTTTGATGGATTTGCTCCCACGATATGCAGAGCAACATGTTTGAAGACAACACCAAAGTGCAGCTGAAATCTATGCGATTTAGAGCGCACGGTCATTCTCCCATGGCACTGCATGGCACAGTGCAACAGCTTGTTATTCCTCTAGACTTTACTAATTGGCTGTTTGGGTCTTAACAGTTGTCAAAGGGAATGTAAATACTGCTCAGTATTCTTTTGAAAAGGAAGCTCAGCTGCTGACTGTGTGCAGGTGTGTGCGTTGAGTATTTACATCTAATTACAGATACAGAGGGAATAATACAACCTAAAGCTCAGCCTAGACAACAATGCTGTTCTGTTCCTATATATTATGTCATATTACACGTCGTTCATCGATTCGCCGCTGCTCTTAATGACTGTAATATCTTTGCAGGAAAGCGGCGACACACGACAGCGAGATCCGTCATTTATACGAAGAGATGGAGGCACAGATCAAAAACGAGAAAGACAGGCTGCTGCTGAAGGTACAAAAGCTCGACCACAAACAGAACAGACCAAAGCAGAACCTCAGAATGACAGCTGATAGTCAGAGATATCATTTCCTGTTTCTTACAAAATGTTGTCTCCCCCCCCCCCCACCTAAAAATTGAGCTTCACTGTGCAGAATGATGCATGTGCAGAGTTCGAAATGAGAAGGCTGTAAACTTGTGAGATGAATAATATTTGCAAAATCATAATGTATTTTTCAAAAGATTGAAAAGAAGTACATATAGGTTGCTGAACATATATGTGGAAAAAACATAACAAACTAATATTCAAAGCATAGTATTCTTCTTAAAACATGTCTGGAGGTGATATAAATCATGTGTCTGCTCCTTGACCCTTTGACCTTTAACCTTTTGTACTTGTGGTCATGCAGGATTCTGAGCGTCTTCAGCTGCGCAGCCACGACCTGGAGCACCAACTGTCTTCAAAGGAGAAAGAGCTGGAACATCTTTTCCAGAAGCAGAAAAAGGTGAGCGCGTATTTACAATAAGTAAAGTTAAATCACATCCATTCACACAACATTTAGATATTAAACATCCACTTGAAATTACTGCCACAATATTTAATGAAGAAATAGCTTGGTGGCACATTTATTTATAATGATGTTAACAACATGACACAAGATGGATAATATTGAGAATGTGTGTGGCTCTAGTACAGTGGGTCGATGATATTAATGCTTGTAGGAGGGGTTTTAACAGCAGCCCTGTTTCCCCCCTACAGATACTATTAAAACACTTCATTCCTGTGAGTTTCTCCCTCTCCCTCCAGTTAGAGCTCCAGTGCCACGAGCTGAGCAGCGAGAAGCAGGAGAGCCACGTGGAGAACGTCAAGCTGAAGATGACCAACGACGAGCTGTCCCGGGCGCTGGAGAGCACCAGCCAGGAGCTGACGCTGGCCCAGGAGCAGCTGGCCATGCTGCAGGAGCAGGCCGCCCGGCTGCACCAGGAGAAAGAGATGTGGGTATAAACACCTTTTACACATATTTAAGATTTGTTACGCCGCCAAGGAGGTTATATTTTTGCCAGTGTTGGTTTGTTTGTTTGTTTATCTGTCTGTTTGATGAAATTTTCAGGAAATGTCCTTTCTGGGACAAGGAACAAATGATTAAATTTTGGAGGTGATCCGGAAAACCACCATTATGGAAATGTGGATTTTCGGGTATAACTATTAAACTAATAATGATATCAATGTGATTCCAATTGCTAAGGGTATGTTTTTATGGTCTAGGAACCCATTGAAATATATAAATCAAAGGTAGGACTAATATTTTTGGGTGGGGGGAACTGTGCTGCTTGGCGGAGGCCTGTGCTCTCAGAGTGCTTTTCTACTTTGTATTTGCAATTATTTAACTCTTAAGGAAGTGATGTCATTAGGTTTGTAAGAATACACATCCTCACTTGTCGTTTCTGTTTCAGGGAAATGTACAGAGTCACTGAGGGACTGCAGAGAGAGAAGCAAAGTCTCATGAAGCAGCTCGACCTCCTCAGGTACAATAAAAACATCCCATGGGAACATATCAAACCTGGGTAGTAGATGCTTTTAATCCTTTTGGCTTCTGGTTCAGTCCTAATTGGCGAACCTCACAAATCTGGCTGCAAAGTAAGTAAAAGACTCGGGTGCTTTTTATGCTCGGATGCATTCTTTTCCAAAGCAGATTTTCTCATTACGTTCCCTTCTCCATCTTCCCAGAGAGATGAACAAGCACTTGAAAGACGAGCGAGACATATGCTGCGGCGTAGTGAGTATACATTTGATCCTAAGTGCGTTGCAGCAGCATCTGTCATGGCATTACCCGCTTGACCAAACGCCTCTGTAACACAAACATACATCCCCTTTGTTTAAATAAGCCTCGAACCTCACTCAGAAAGAAGCAGAAGCAGAGAGCGGGCCTCGCCAACATTTTCGACGACGCCAGCCAGCCAGCCAAAAGGTGATTCATTTATCTTCCCAGTCCTCTTTAACACAAATCATCTCTGTCAGAGTGTTTCCTGTGTGACAATTCAGCCTCAGTGTGATGTGAAAATCATGTATTAAAGGAGGAAAAACAGAGGATATCTGATTCTAAACGCCGACGACAATCAACTTCATTAACATTTTCGTGTTGAGATTAAGATCAGAAACATTTGAGCACCTCCACATCTTCATCTCAGTCAAGTGAACTGATCCAGTATATCCTCTGTTTCTCCTGTTTTTTAAAGAGCCCCACTGTTGGTGGACGGGTCCTACCAGTCTCTGGAGGCCTTGCCTATAGAGCACCTTCAAATCGTGTTTGTTGCTTCCTCCTCCTGCAGTGAGGACGACACCACCACCCCCTCCTCCACCACCACCACCACCGTCACTGCCCCTGCGTGTCAACAACGCCCTGTAGCAAAGAAAAACGTAGCCAATGGTTACACCAACCCCGCTCCGCCCAAAGTGCACGATGCCAAGGCAAAGGCCAAAAAAACATCCAGCAAGACGGCTACAACGAAGAGGGTGACGGGGAAAGACAGAGTTAGAGCGAAGAAGGCGGAGATTGAGAAGAAGACGGGGGTAGAGGAGGAAGTCCTGGACGCCCCACCAGACGGGTGGCCTCTCCGTCGGGTCATCTCCATCGAGGAGGACCACCTGCCCCACCTGCTCCAAGGAGGGCCTCAACCTCTGCTGCACCAGCTCAGCGAGGAGGAGGACGAGCTGGACGACGAGGACGAAGAGGAAGCTCAAAGCGAGATTGAAACAAGTGTGACGGCTGCCACCCCGCCCTCTGGTCACCCTCTGCTCCCTGTGTCAGGTGAAGCTCCTCCGGCAAGAAAATCTCGCTTCACCCGCCCGAAAAAGACGCCCGTAACTTCTGTCGGGAAGGAGACCCAGCAAGTAGGCCCCCACCTTTGGAGCTTCAGACATGTTTTTGATCTTTACACAGATATGTTTTAATGTGTTTTATCTTCTTCAGAAGGCAAAAGAAGGAGCGCTGTTTGCCCCGGACCGTCTGTTCAAAGTGGTCCTGGTGGGAAACTCCAGTGTGGGCAAGACCTCCCTGCTCCGCTCCTTCTGCGAGGGCCGCTTCCACCCTTCCACAACTGCTACTGTGGGTGAGAAGAGAAACATTGCAATAAATATTGTATGAAAAGCGTGTGAGGCTGTGTTGGATTCGAATGGCACGTGTGTGTATGTGTGTGTGTGTGTTTGTGGATGCGAACACAGAAGATCGGAGGGCGACTTAGCATCACATGAAAGGGCTTGTGAAGTCACACTGGCTGTCTAAGAGCCCTGGCACACATTGTACTGCAGATTTATGTCACTTCTGATGAATTTTTCTCATTGCTTTCATCCTTCCCCACCCTCACTCGAGCCTCGTTATCTCTACTTTGTTCCTCCACTCCTCTGAAATGAAGCACAGTCAGTATCACGCCTCAGTAGACCCCCTAGTGGCCATTTTTGTTTTTGTTGATCTGTCGCAAAACAATGACTGTTTCGCCACATTTTTATACTAAGAAATTCTTAATTTGTCCTGGTTACATTATGTTGATCTTGATCAGGTATTGACTACAGTGTGAAGACGCTAACCCTGGACAATATGCAGGTAGCCATGCAGCTTTGGGACACAGCAGGTCAAGAGAGGTGAGTCTGTATTTAAGATAAGATAAACCTTTATTCGTCCCCCATTTATTTTATTTTATTTATTTTTTTGTATTAGGACGCAGAACAAATGAAGCCATTAGGATATTTCAACCTAATACACAACTCAGATTTCACTACGAAAAATCCCACATAATCCCAAAAAATCTCACACTTAAATATCAATAGATTTAAAGCACATCATTATTTTTTATGATAGATTTAACTGCAAGAAAAATATATTATAAGTATTTCTAACTGTACTACTTTAAAGGGTGTTATTCTTCTAGTATTACTTTATAGCATATTTTCATAAGTATAACCAATACTACTTCGAGCATACAGTGGTATATTTTACACACAATACTACAAATAATAATGCTCAATTTTTATTTCATGTGTGATTTGACGAAGTGGATTTTCATGCACTATTATGAAACATGCTGATTGGATAGACTGAAGAATGTCACTTTAGTTAAGCTTTTTAAATGTCTTATCAAGAAAAAAAATTCAATAGTAGTATTTAGATGCACTTAAAATATATAATACTATTAGTAGTTGTGGACAGTAGGTCAATGTGATGACTGTGATTTCGTAATGTGATGTTATCGTCGCAGGTTCCGCAGCATAACCAAGCAGTTCTTTCGCAAGGCCGACGGTGTTGTGGTGATGTACGACGTCACTGTACAGGAGAGCTTCAAGGCCGTGCAACCCTGGCTCACTAATGTCCAGGTGTGACCTTTGAGACATGATAGCGGTCAAACACTGATCACTGACATTGTCTGATTAATATAACATGTAGTGTTGCACCATTTAATTTTCACTTGCATTAATTTCATGTTTTATTTTAGTTTAATAGACCTTTTTCACTTATCATATGGGAAAAAGCACAGACTCTGTCACAGGAAGCCTGAACACTGAGTCACTGTTAATTGCGTTATTTACACCTGTGGTTTTCCTACTGTGACGCATCAAAATGTCCTCTGTGAAAAGAGGCTCTGCTAAATAATTAGACGCCTGTTTTTTTTCTCAGGAAGCAGCAGGAGAAGGGATCCCCATCCTCCTTCTGGGCAACAAAATGGACATGGATGGAGACAGGGAGGTGTCATTTAAGGAAGCTGAGCAGCTGGCTTATGTGAGTTCAAGTCAAAGATCGTTGGTTATTTTAAGTGCAAAGAGGCAGCTTTTTGTAAATATCTGTTTATTCTGAATTTGATGGCAGCAGCGTGTTTCAAACAAGTTGAGGACAGGAGCAACAAAAGACTGTGAAAGTTGTGGACTGATCCAAAAACACCTGTTTGGATCATTCCACAGGTAAACAGGTTCATTGGTAACAGGTGTTGGTGTCATGATTGGATATGAAAGGTTCATCCTGGAAAGACTCAGTCATTCACAAGCGAGGATGGAGAGAGGGTCAACACTTTGTGAACACATGATTGGATAAAGATGATCACTACATGAACCGTTGTCAGGAAACACAGTTACATTATGGATTTATTTACATTTTACACAGCGTCACAACTTTTTTGGAATCAGAGTAAAAAACGATCGCAACACCACTGAAACTACTCATGTTGTTGTATATCCTTGAATACCCTGTGCAGGAAAACAAGGTGATGTTCTCTGAGGTCAGCGCCTACACTGCCAAGAACGTGACCGAGTCCCTGACGCACCTGGCCAGGTAAGATCAAGGCTGTGACTCAGCTAAGTGTGTGAAATAATAAAGAGCTGTTAAGGAAACGCGCTGCACACCAGGCAACAGATGCACGAAGAAATGAGTGAGGAGCAG
>JBBMOC010001774.1:0-10209 GCA_037975185.1 Centropyge bicolor
AACTGGTCTGAAGTGGTCTGAACTGGTGTGAACAGGTGTGAACTGGTCTGAAGTGGTCTGAAGTGGTCTGAACAGGTGTGAACTGGTCTGAAGTGGTCTGAACTGGTGTGAACAGGTGTGAACAGGTGTGAACTGGTCTGAAGTGGTCTGAACAGGTGTGAACTGGTCTGAAGTGGTTTGAACAGGTGTGAACTGGTCTGAAGTGGTCTGAACAGGTGTGAACAGGTGTGAACTGGTCTGAAGTGGTCTGAACTGGTGTGAACAGGTCTGAACAGGTGTGAACTGGTCTGAAGTGGTCTGAACTGGTGTGAACAGGTGTGAACTGGTGCAGGTTGGTGACAGTCACCTCTGAACATTGCTTGCCAGTCTAATCTCCTCCTTCACTGTTACATAATCCAGTTTAACGTCACTTCGCTCTGAATAAAACTGATGTTTGTTTAATGGAGTCTTTGCAGCGTTTGTTCTCGTCTCAGGTCAAACACACTGATGTGACTGTGTGAACAGAAAGGTCAACGCAACACTTTGTCCTTCAGTGTTTACACACGAGCCAGAGTCAGAGAATAATGCAGCTGTGTGTGTGTGTGTGTGTTTTCATCAGTCCAGCTTCCTGCCCGTCGAGGTAACACAGCAGAAACGTGTCCGCTGCCTTTTCTTCTTCCACCAGTCAGAACTCCTCTGTTTGGTTCAAATCTGGATCCGTCTGGGTGATTTAAGGAGCCAGTTTTGGATTGTCTGAGCTTCCTGACAAGGTTTTAAACGCACCGTCAGTCCAGGTGCTGCAGAAGGTGAAGGCTGTTCCACCGACGAGGAGAGAAACACCTGCAGCAGGTGTGCTGATGTCAGCAGGATGTCCTGCTCCTGTTCCTGCTCCTGCTGCTGCTGCGTGAGTCCTAGCAGGCGGCTGCTGGAGGGTGAGACGCACACACACACACACACACACACACACACACACACACACACACACACACACGACACTACACACACCATAATACACACAGCACACACACGACACTACACACATCATAACTCACACATGTCCTCACAAGAAAGGCTGTTTGTCAAGAGTTGGTCCTCACAATTATAGCAAAACATGCACAACACTACACACACCAGAACACACCCACTGTAACACACAACACTACACACATGTCGTGATGTCATGATCAGTGTGTTGACGTGTTGCGTAAAGGTCAGAGGTCAGGTGTGTCTCCTGCAGGTATGAGGAAGAAGGAGCAGCTGGTGAGAGAGGAGGAGGAGGAGGAGGAGGAGGAGGAGGGCAGGAGGAAGATGGAGCTGTCGGTGCTCAGGGAACAGTACAGGAGCAGCCGAGACTCTCAGAGGAGACACACGCAGGTGCTGCTGTTCCGGACAGGTGAGGGAACTCACCTGTGTTTACCTGCACAGAAGAATCGGACTCATGTCGAGCTGAGAGAGTTTGTGAGAAGAGAAACTTTGTTTTAGAGAGAAAAGTAGAAAAGTTTGTGCAGAAAAACATTTAGTCTTCAGAAGAAGAACTCGTTTTTAAAATGTTGGTTTTGCTTTAATGCGTCAAGCTCAGACACGTGTCAAGGTAATGGATATAAACCAGGACTTCCTGTTTGAGATTCCAAAATAAAAACATTTTAAACAGATTATAAGTAATTTTTGTCTAAAGGTCAGAGACGTATGCAAATCATTTACTCAAAGTAGCAATACTGCAGTAAAAATACTCCATCATGAGAAAAAGTCTGACATTCAAAATGTAGTACACCAAAAGTGTACTGAAAGTACACAAGTATTTTAAGAATTAAAATTACAATACTAACTTCTCTTTTTTTTAGAATTAAAAAAGAGAAGTACATCTCCCTCTGACATGTGGAGGAGAACAGAAATGAATCTCTGGGAGACGCTGGTTTGAACCTGCAGCTTCCTGTTGTCCATGTGATCGTCCTCCCTGTCCCCTCTCTCTGTCTCCAGTCTCAGACGAGCTGTCGGAGGCCGTCAGCTTCGTCCCCGTCACTCAGGGTTTGACGTCACCTCCAGCTTTAACCTTTGACCCCCGGCCGACCACCTTCGACCCCTGGCACGTCCACCTGGACCTGCACCGGCGCCGCTGTCCCGCTGTCGCTGCGCAGCTTGCAGCTTCGTCGCCTGAAACAACCGAGAACAACAGTTCCTCCAGGTCAGTGACTGACTCTGAACCATCGATCGGTGATGATCTAAGACCTGATGACACAGAGTGAGGTCGAGTCATTTTATTAAAGATCGTAAATTTACTCGAGTTGCCTTCGATCCTCCGAGCCTCGACTCAGACAAAACTCTTCTTCTCCTTTATTGTGGAAGAAGTGAAGAGCAGCGGAGGAGGGACGGCCATTCAGGACGGACAGACAGGAAACACATGTGGTAGTAAAATGACAGGAAGGACCATTAAAAGATTGTAAACATCTATGAACAACATGAGTCTAATGAAAACTTTGTGTCGCACAGAAAAACTTTACAGAAAATGAATCATGATCAGAGCTTTGTGATGAAGAAGTAACAGCTCCTGTCCAAATGACAGGAAGCAGAAAGCATGTTCACATCAGATCAGGGGGTCCAGTCCGGTCCTGGGTCCCTGCCCTCGAGTCCCCTCAGGACCAGCACAGGCTCGAGTGTCCCTCGTGTCTCCAGGGGACATTTAACCAAGCTGTCGTCTTTACTTGCAGACGCTCATCTGGGGCCGTCAGCTCCCACCAGGATGTGGATTCAACTTCAGATTCAGCCAGCAGCTCCAGAGAAACGTCTCCCTGCCGCTCCCTCCACCGCACCAAAGAGGAAGAGGACTCTGACACTGACGAGTCCAGAGGAGACCCGGAGCAGATGGATCCGGTCCAGGTTTCTGTCTCTGGGTCGGTGGAGGCTCCGGAGCAGAACCCCGGCGATGGGGCTCCTCCTGCCGGCTCTGTCACCAGCTCTGATGAAAGCTCCACCCCCGTCGCCTCCGTCGCCTGCTCCCCCAGCAGCTCCACCACCAGCCTCCACCGAGACCTGAAGGAGAACCGGTCTGCAGGCAGACACACCAGGACTGGTGGCTCAGCGTGGAGGGACTCCAGGAGGGCATCGGGCCCGACCCTCCGGTTCACCAGGCAGCTTAGCGAAGGGGGGGTGGGCTCCGCCGCTGGCGTCCCCCAGGGCCAGAGCTACCACCCATTCCCCCACAGGAAGCCCCCGAGGATCTCTGAGGCCGCCAGGAGGCTGGGCATGTACTCGTCCTTCTGAGGAAGAGTCACTTCACAGCACGAGTCCACGTCCATCGAACCAATGCAGAGTTCCTGTCTGTTAGGTTCCGACCTGTGAATCTTTGATGGAGCCCAAAGTGTTTAAGATTCGAGAAACAAACAAATCAGTGCGAATGTTCTACAGTCAACAAACGATGAAAGCAATTCGCTGTCGAGAGCCATTTATCCCAAAGTCATGTTTTACATGAGTTCATTTTTATTTCCTAGTAGTAGTAGTAGTAGTAGTATTAGTAGTAGTAGTGGTAGTATTTCCTAGTGGACCTGCTCTTCAATCTGAAACTTATTTAGTTTACTATTTAGCTTGATGCATCATGTTGTTGATTAAACACAAACAGGAAGATTTAACTAATAATCATCAGTCTTTACATTTGAGCTTGTTTCTATCAGGCAGCAGTTGATCTTCAGTTTGTCTCTATATCAGTTTTTTTCTTTTCTATTTCATTTGTTTACTTTAAGGTAAGAAGGTTTTGGTGGGTTCAGATTGTTTCATTTTGATATAATTGATTTTGAGGACGTTGATACGTCCTGTCTGTGTCGTCCATGAGTTTGTCTGTGGGTGTTTCATGATGACTTCATTCAGTCTCTTGTTCCTCCTCTTCAACTAAATGAAATAAAAAAAAAACCTTGAAGAGACTTAAAATCTGCTGCAGAGAAATATTTCTTCTTAGGTGACGTTTGATAAGGAGACAATGAAAGTTTCAGTTGTAAACCTAAATTCAATATTTTTTCATAATTTTCATTTACATTTTCCTTCATTTACAGTCAACGAAACAGCAGCAACATTCAGCAGGACAAAGTGCTTTGTCACAGATACAAACATTGTTTATAATAAAGACATTATACAAAATTAATCTAGAGGACGAACATACAGCACATTGTCTTAATTTCTTCAAAAAATGTCCTTAAGTAAAAATGCAACAGTGTCTGAGGACGAAAACTTTCAAGAGCAGAAATTGTTTTCAGACGTTGAAAGTTTTACATTAAAATGATCAATGTCAGACGAAAAGTGACCTGCGATAACTGATTTTATTGTGAAAAGAAGCAGGTGAAAATATTTCAAAACAATGAGCCGAGTTTTGAAATTGTGTCGGATTATTTATACTTTCATGAATATAGTAGAGTATTTGCACTAGTTATTGATCTCTTGATTTTAGTTTTTACTTTATGTTGTCACTTTTGGTTTTTCCAAACTTTATATTCATTAATACGCCTAATGATGTTTGACCCTCTCACGGCGCCGTAGTGCGTCAAAGATCGTCTATGATGTGAAGAGGAGTTTCTCCTGCCGAGCTTTGCTCTTGTTTTCCTATAGACGTTCGTTTGGTTAACTGGATCACGAAACGTGCTCAAAGTGAGACCTCTTCCATTTTCATCACCTCCTTCTGAGAAACGACAGCAAACCAAAACAACCATCGAGCTGCGGAAGCGACGATTAGCTGTTATTGGTCAGATATTCGTCGGATATTCGTCAGACATTGTGGCAGCGGAGCTGTTTGTCTCCGTGTCCTCTCACAGGTAACTGACAGGGAGAGTTCACGGCGTCCGGAGGCAGATTCAAAGATAAAAACAGCGGAACGAGCCGAGAAAACATGATGAGTAACGATGAGCTCATGTTAGCTGTTAGCTGTTAGCTTCTCGGTCTGCTCTCGGTCGTCCCCGTTAATGTTTCATCATCATTTGATCTGACGACGTTTCATTAGAGTTCTGTCTGTTTGATGGAGTTTGTCAGAGTGAAGCTTCACAACAAACAGCTCCGATCCTCCGGCTGAGGACGGTTCGTCTGTCTGAGCTCAGCAAAGTGAAAGCAAGTTTTACTGGTTTCAATAACCAGTAACGGGAACAAACAGGGCTTTAATAAAACTTCTCTAAAGTGTGAATAAACCTGCAGATGTTTGTCTGCAGGATGCTTAAAGTTTGTGTCGCTGCACAAACTGAATCTGAACCTTTGACCCCTGATCACACTGCTTTTTGTTTTCACGAAAACAAACCTGTCGTCTTTCTCAGCAAAGATTCCTGGCCAGGTCCTGGTCCTGGTCCAGGTCCTGGTCCTGGCTGGGTCCTGGTCCTGGTCCAGTCAGGTCTCAGTAAAGTAAACTCAGCAGACCTCCGGTGTCTCCTATGTCCTTCTGTCCTCCTGTGACCTTCTGTCCTCCTGTGTCTCCTGTGACCTTCTGTCCTCCTGTGACCTTCTGTCCTCCTGTGTCTCCTGTGACCTTCTGTCCTCCTGTGTCTCCTGTGTCTCCTGTGACCTTCTGTCCTCCTGTGTCTCCTGTGACCTTCTGTCCTCCTGTGTCTCCTGTGACCTTCTGTCCTCCTGTGTCTCAGACGATGGCGGAGCAGAACACGGAGGCGAAGCTGAAGAACCAGCTGAAGCAGGAGAAGATCCAGCTGTGGAACCCTCCGTACACTGACGACGAGGACGGCCAGCCGGGGCGGCAGCACATGCAGGTCGGCTCACACACACACAGAATGTGGGTCGATTGTTAAGAAGGAGTTTTGATCTGTAAACAATACAGACAAGGATGTTACCCTGAAACATAAGGACAGAATTTGAAATGTTCAGCCATGAAATAAACGGATTCATTCAGTAACTGTCCAAAGTTCAGATAAAGATATTACAGTAATTGAAAGTAAGTGAAAAATCAACAATGGAACAGAATTAACATTTGACTAAAGGAGAAAAAACACGAAACACGTCAGAGCAGATGACACAGGACAAACAGGACAAACAGAGTGATGTCTGTGAAGCTCTCACCTGTATGATGGTTCCTGTCTCCAGGAGCTGGCGGAGCGCTACGCCCCCCTGCTGGGTCTGCCGCTGTCGGAGGTAGGGGGCGCTCTGGAGTCCATCCGAGCGCAGGCGGTGAAGAGAGGGAAAGGAAACAAGACGTTCAGGGACACGAGCGTGGCCACGCTGGAGCTGCTGCTGCCCAGAGACAGCAAGAAGGTGGAGAGAGAGTTTGTCTCAATGGAAACTTCTCAGTTCTTTTAATGCAGATGTTGCTTTACTTCCTGTCTCTGAATGAATGGACTCATAGTCACTGAGTAACTGAGGGATTAGAAACTTGGACTGATCTGTTACCTGTAATGATGCTGTTTGTTTTCAGGATCCGAAGACAAAGAACCACCTGGAGACAAGGCTGGACGTGTTGGTGCAGGAGGTGGTGGACAGGTACACACACACACACACACACACAGCTCATGGGTGAAGGAGGGGGACGTCAGCAGGGAGACGCTCACTCTGCACCTGTGTTGATGTCAGTTGTGTCGGTTGCTGTGCTGTAGGATCGGAGAGGAGTACGGCCTCAAATCCATCAAACTGATCCTCAACGGGAAAACTCTGTGTGTCGGTGAGTTCAGGTTCAGGTCACGTTCAAGACACTTTACAGCTGGAAAAGAAGCAGAGTCACAAGGTCACTGTTCACTCACGTGTGTGTGTGTGTGTGTGTGTGTGTGTGTGTGTGTGTTGGTGCCGTCAGACCAGCGACTGGACGAGCAGGGTGTGAAGAACCACAGTAAGATGATGGTTCTGAAGGTCAGCGATGCTGAGTGGAAACAACAGCTGAGTGAGGAGGAGAACCAGAACGAGAGCATCCAGAGAACCAGGAAGGGCTTCCAGATCCTGTCAGAGAGAGGTACTGTCTGTCTGTCTGTCTGTCTGTCTGTCTGCCTGTCTGTCTGTCTGTCTGCCTTTCTGTCTGTCTGTCTGTCTGCCTGTCTGTCTGTCTGTCTGCCTGTCTGTCTGTCTGTCTGTCTCTGCCTGTCTGTCTGTCTCTGTCTGTCTGTCTGTCTCTGCCTGTCTGTCTGTCTCTGCCTGTCTGTCTGTCTGTCTGTCTGCCTTTCTGTCTGCCTTTCTGCCTGCCTGTCTGTCTGTCTCTGCCTGTCTGTCTGTCTGTCTGTCTGTCTGTCTGTCTGTCTGTCTCTGCCTGTCTGTCTGTCTGTCTGCCTTTCTGTCTGTCTGTCTGTCTGCCTGTCTGTCTGTCTGTCTGCCTGTCTGTCTGCCTGCCTGTCTGTCTGTCTGTCTGTCTGTCTCTGTCTGTCTGTCTGTCTCTGCCTGTCTGCCTTTCTGTCTGCCTTTCTGCCTGCCTGTCTGTCTGTCTCTGCCTGTCTGTCTGTCTGTCTGTCTCTGTCTGTCTGTCTGTCTGTCTCTGCCTGTCTGTCTGCCTGTCTGTCTGTCTGTCTGTCTCTGCCTGTCTGTCTGCCTTTCTGTCTGCCTGTCTGTCTGTCTGCCTGTCTGTCTCTGCCTGTCTGTCTGTCTGTCTCTGCCTGTCTGTCTGTCTGTCTGCCTGTCTCTCTCTCTGTTTCTACCTCTCCCCCCCTCTCTCTCTCTCTCTCTCCCTCTCTCTCTCTCTCGGTTCGTCCCGGTGGTGAACCGGTCAGGTCTGTGTGTAACTCTGTCAGCTGGAGTCTCTCAGGTCAGACTGTGTCTCTGCTTTAATGACTGAGGCGTCGTCTCTGTGTCAGACGGCAGTGAGGATCCAGACACCGCTCCTTTCCTGGAGATCGCCGACCAGAGGGGCAACCCGCTGAAGATCCCCCACCAGGAGAAGAAGGTACACAGGGCACATTAACATCTGCAGCCTTGGAGAGCAGCTCACATTTCCCAACAGCCCCTGAATGCAGCACAAACACAGTGTTTATAGTTCAGTACTTCATGATTTTTGTGCCGGAGGAAGCTTTAAACTGTCTGACCTGTGTGTGTGTGTGTGTGTGTGTGTGTGTGTGTGTGTGTGTGTGTGTGTGTGTGTGTGTGTGTGTGCCGTCAGGCTCTGATCCTGGCCATGGGCTTCCATGAGAAAGGTCGCTCTCTGATGAAGAAGAAGCAGTTTGCGAACGCCTTGTGCCACCTGCTGCAGGCCGACCAGCACTTCAGGTACCACCCTCCCACCTGCTGTTTCTGCTGCTCACAGGTGAGCCGGGGACAGCTGATTGGCCAGTGAAATAACATAGCGGTCTCTGGGCTTCACGCTGACATTCAAGTAGAGCTGAGGGCAGAGAAGTGATCAGCTGACGTCTTCGTCTCTGGTGCTTTGAACCAGCGGCGCTCAGCTCTTGGTGGCTGTGACTGAGCGTGTGTGGACGGGAGCTCCGCCCACATACAGCGCCTTGAAAGAACAGAGAGAAGGTGTTGAAGGTTCAGTGGAGCTGAAGTGTGTGTTTGTCGTTGGCAGTAAGTGCGGCTCGGCTCTGCTCGGCTCCGTCGATAACTTCGCCGTCCTGCAGCTGGACATCGTGTGGTGCTACCGAGCTCTGGAGGCTCTGTCCTGCCTGGACGACGGCAAGAGCCGGCTGCAGCGAGCCGAGGACTGTTTCCTGCAGTGCTACGGAGAGCAGCAGCAGAGGCTGCTGATGATCAAGGTCTCACACACACACACACAGAGCGGTACTTCTCAAAGACCACAACATTCCTGCCGATCAGTCATCAGCTCATCTGATCTGAACTAGTTTCATTCTGGAGCAGTGACATGAAAAAAGTCTCACAAGAACTTTTCCTTCAGTTTTGTTCACAGCTGAGTTTGAAATAACTTCCTGTTCATCAAAGAGTTCATAACAGTTCTCTGGTTGAATGTAGATGTTGATCTGGTGTCAGCTCCAGTTTCTAGTGTTAAACTACTGAGATGATGAATCCAACCATCAGACTCTGGAGCTCTGTGGTTTGTTGAAGGAAACTCAGAATGTTTCTCGAGCTTTAAGAAAGACGAAGCCTTCCAGTGCAGAACAGAGTTTCTTCTTTCTGATCAGCTGAGTCACTGAGTCTGTTTCTGTGCAGTTTGTTGAAGGTGGAGCAGGAAGCAGCTGTGACTCTGTGTCTCTGTGTCCAGGGCAACACCGGCAGAGAGGAGGTGCTGTTTCTGCGACTCTACCTCCTCCAGAGTCTCCTCTCCTACATCGAAGGGAACGACGCTCAGGCCCGACACCAGCTGTCCAAAGTAACTGTGGCCTCACGTTTGTGCTGTGCTTTGTTGGTTTGTCAGTGAACTCCTGCTCTTCACTTCCTGTCTGATGCTTCCATGTTCAGACTGTAGCTGAACACATTAGCTTAGCTTAGCATAAGGACTGGAAACGGCAGCAGCTCCACACAGCACTGATGAACGTGTTGATGACGGCGGCGGCTCCTCGGCTCCAGTGTGATGTCATCACGCAGCTGAGACGCTTTGTCAAATGATTCATGCAGACGCCTCTGAAGGACAGTCTCTGAAGCTGATGTTGCTCACACACAGTTTCTCTCCACTGATCATTGTTCCACTGTAGTTTCTGTGGTTACTATGGCAACATGGCCAGGCATTTCTGGGGTTGACACAGAAATCAGTGGAAGCAACCAGTCCTATTATTTTTGTTTCCTCTCTGTGACAACAAGACTGATGTGTGTGTGTGTGTGTGTGTGTCAGGTGGAGTCTCTGTACAGTCGTCTGTGTCTGGACTCAGAGAAAATGGCTCAGCTGATGACTCTGGGCTTCACTGAGAGAGAAGCTCGACTCGGCCTCAGAGCCTGTCAGGGAGACGCGCAGGAGGCCGCCATCCACATCAGCAACCAGAGACAGGTCTCAAACACACACACACACTGAAAAAGTCCTGCAGGTGGAGGAGACGACAGGAGTCAGTGCTGATTGTTTGTTTTGCTCAGGAGCGAGAGGAGCTGAAGCAGAGGGAGAGGAGGAAGAGGAGCAGGAGGATGGAGGTCATCTCCACCCTCACAGAGCTGGGGTACTCCAGGAGAGACGCCGCCCGAGCCCTGCACCTCGCTGACGGAGACGTGGACAAAGCTTATGGAGTCAGTGTTTGTCTGTGTGTCTGTTTGTCTGTGTCTGTCTGTGTGTCTGCCTGTCTCTCTGTCTGTCTGTCTGTCTCTCTCTCTGTCTGTCTGTCTGTCTGTGTTTGTCTGTCTGTCTGTGTCTGTCTGTCTGTGTCTCTCTGTCTGTCTGTCTCTCTCTCTGTCTGTCTGTCTGTGTCT
>JBBMOC010001775.1:2500-10208 GCA_037975185.1 Centropyge bicolor
TCAACGCCATGTTTCAAGCTTTAAAATGCACAGAGAGCTAGTAATCACTTCACGAGTACAGAACAGACAGAACATACAGACACATGTATTTGATTGTGTGTGTATGAGACTAACATGACACAGCCATAACCTCAGCTGTGACATCAAGCCAATTAAGTCCAATTTAATGGAGTTACAGTTAATTGACTGAATGACACTTAACGACCGTGACAGTGTCGTGTTAGTCCCATACACAGTCCTTCAAATAAAGTGTTATAGTGCACATCATATTTTATAGCAGATAGTTGCCACTGATTGACCCTCAATAGCTTCAGGTGTTTTTTGTTTTTTTTTTAACACATATTAAATCCATATAAAAGCAGGGCTGGGGAGATTATTTTCAAAATGTAAATTGTCCGCTTAGTTTTTATAGCACTTTGAATTAGACTTCAACCACATTTCTGAGCAATGTGAAAATACATGTATAAGTTGTTAGAATATGTTTAATCTGATTGCTGTGTTTTCAGTGAAGCTGACAATGTTATGGAAACACATCCCACCATATGAAAACCATCTCCCCAGCTCCGTCTGACAGATAACAGCTTACTATGAGACAGCTGAAGCAGACAGGATGAAAGAAAAGAGTGGGTAGATGCTGATGTTTGGAGAGAGAGAGAGAGAGAGAGAGAGAGAGAGTTTCAGTGAATATGTGATGAAAGAAAGAGAACACTGCAGTTATGATAGTCACCAGTTTGGCTCTCAGACGTTTATCTGATACACAAATACACACCAGTAAATGACTTTGGACCAGCTGTGAGGTTTGTCAGGAGGGAATGAAAACAGGCGACTGTTGATCATCTGAGGAGGTTATTATTATTTTTATTATCATTATGAGACCCACTGTTTCAAATAAGACCTTTAGCCACAGGGCAAACGAAATGGATTTTTATTTTTATCTGGCTGTCAAACATGTGCTTTTTTTTTTTTTTTTTTTTTTTTTTTTTACCGCCGGCAGACACAATTATTTGGATTGAAAATGTGGTGCTACATTCCTGCTTGTGCTTCCAGCCTTGTGCGTTTATGTAGAAAATAATGAAGTGTCCGTCGGCAAGATTGTATCTAAATATTCATTAGAATTCACTGTGAAAATCCTGAAAACTTTTTTAGCCCCATCAGCTTCTTTATATGAGTGATGGGTTCCCAAATAAAAAGGCAGTTTTGTATTATTTCACATGAGAGATTTTTGTGTTTGTGTTTTTGTCCTCTGCCCTTTTTGCTGGTTCGAAGTGGGCGGGGCTCAAAAATGTGATGTCATGCACTTCAATGCACCAATCCCAGTCAAAATATGATGAAGTCTGGTACTTTCTTACTGTGGCTGTCAGTCATATCTGATCAACCTACAGACACAGTCATTTAGTCACTTTTTATTGTATCATTAATATTTTAAGATATAAAGGACGACGTTTCAGGGGCTTTCAGAAAACACAGAATCTTAGTCGTCCAATCACATCAGTCTGAGTCTGGTGTAAATATGCAAACTCTTTTAATGCTTCCTGTTCAATCTGTGAAATATTCTTTTTGAGAATTACACTTCTATGAAATTGGACCACCAGCCATCCGTCCAATGTCTAAGATTTCTACGATTCTGAGCAGCAGCAACTTCTGGATTTTCCTATTTATCTGCTTTCATTAAAGGAGCATTTCGGGTGCGTGGTCATTGTTAACTATCATTAAAACCTTTTCTCTTATTTATCATGATGTACAGAATTTAACAGCAGAATAATTTACTCCTATTTGTTCTGTATTTCAGTGGCCTGTAATTCATATGCAGTCCATTATAACACCACCTTCCAATGTTGTAAGTACCAGTTTGGTAAAGCTCATAATGTTTGGTTTCACTTTGCTAACGTAGATTTTCTGTGCTTGTCGTCTGATTGTGATCATTTTTAGGCCGTACATTTTGTTCATTTTTGCATTGTGTCGTTGTGAGCGATGCACCAATAATTCGGCCTCATTGTGCCTCACTAAGCTGCATGAAAATTCACTTAAGTCAGACATCTTTTAAAGCTGACACACACTGCTGAACAAGGTTTAATTGTGTAGCTGCCTTTGTGATTTACGTTATCAATATGCAGCAGCAAAGAGGAACAGTGATCACAAGTGAAACCTCGGTAACATGGACTGAAACACACCCAACGCTATTTGAACTACCAACAACCCGCTGCCTCAAAAAAGTCCATTTTCAACCTGAAGCAAACATTTTGAGCTCCATCAAATTGTTCTTTGCCGCACAGCTATGCACACACGACGTAAAGTCTAACATCCTAATTGGTCAGGCAATAGAGGCCAGGTTTTCCTTACAGCTCCCGTTAGCAGAACTGTTAGCCGGCCAGTTCGTCAGGGAACCAGGAGCTACCTGTAAAACCTGCTCGCAGCAGGAAGCTGCCGGAGCCAGAGTCAGTGAGCTGTCTTGAATGGAGCTGTCGAAGCTGCCCTTCCACGCCGACCTCAGCTGCACGTCCAGCCCTCGAACGCCATTCAGGTCTGAGTTCCCATTGGTCCTACCTGGAGGTTTGGAGTAACAGTCCCTCTCCCTGCACCAGGCCCATCCTCTCCTCCCTCCCCAGCTCAGCCCTTTGCCCCTCAGGCAGAGCAGCTCCTGGAAGGCGTGCCTGAAGTCCGGGCTGCGGCAGTAGATGAGCGGGTTGAAGGCCGAGTTGGAGTACCCGAGCCAGTTGAGGAGTCTGAAGAGCAGCTTAATGTCGCCCAACTTGAGGAAGGTCATGAGGATGTTGAGGATGAAGAAGGGCAGCCAGCACAGCGTGAAGGTTCCCATGATGATCCCCAGAGTTTTCACAGCCTTGTGCTCCTTCAGACTGAACTTAAGACGCTTGGTGGCAGAGTGTTTCCCTTCCCCTTTCTCTGTCCTGGCTCTGCTCTCTCCTGGCTTCTCCTCCTTGCCTGTGTCGACACCTCCTGTTCTCTGCATGTCCAGTCTGTCCTCTCCTGCTTCTTCTCCCACCTCAGTTCCTGTCCTGAGTTGATTCATAGCAGGACTGTCGTCGGGATACTGTGCAGTGTAATGCAGGTTGTAAAAGTGCCTCTCCCGGCCCCTGATCTTCTCCAGCTGTTTCTGAGCCTCTTGGAAGACGCGGGTGTACAGGAAAATCATCACCACCAGGGGCAGGTAGAAGGACACGATGGAGGAGGACACGGCGTACGCTGCGTTGGTGTTGAAGTCGCAGCAGTACTTGTCGGCCAGGCAGCGCTCAGCTTCCTTGTCACGTGACACCCACAACTTCAGATGGATGGGCATGAAGGAGATGAGGGAGGCCACCGCCCAGACCCCGAGGACCACTGCCACGGCCCGACCCCTGGTCAGCAGGAGACAGGAGGGGACACATATTGGTGAGTGAAAACACAGATATCGTCTTTTGATTGAAAGCTTCTAAACTTAGATAATGATTCAGCTCCCACCTGGTGAGTATAGTTGGGTAGCGGAGTGGCGAGGTGATGGCGAGGTAGCGGTCCAGAGCAATCACACACAGCGTCTCTATACTGGCCGTGACACACAGCACGTCCGTCGCCGTCCAGAACTCACACATGAAGTTTCCAAACTGCCAGGTTCCCAGCAGGATGTAGCTGGAGCCAAAAGGGACCACGACCAAACCCATGATGAGGTCAGCAACAGCCAGCGACGCGATGAAGAGGTTGGTGACAGTCTGGAGCCGCTGGAACCGCAGAATGGCCGTAATCACCAGCACATTACCTGCAGGGGGAAAGAGTCATGTAACTAAAACATACATTTGGATGTTGTCTAAATCAGTGGTAAAAGTATTTGATCGTCCAACAAACCATCAGATAATAGAAACGATTAAATGTTTCGTAACTTACCAAAAACTATAGCCAGGACCAGAATAGCCATGGCGACGCCCAGCAGCACGAGCTCGGCATCGCTGTACTCCGAAGACCTCGTCGACCAATCGGACAGCAGAGAGGAGTTGCTGTGCTCTGAGTGGTTAGCCAGCACTGAGGCAGCGTTTGCATGTGCCATGATCTACAGTCAGAACACACAGAACAACACAGCTTCGTTCATACTGGATGAAGAGTGGGAACCAGTCCAGGCCAGTCCCAGGTGGGCACTGACTTTTGCACGGTGGCATGAAGCGAACACACATGCACACTGGAATAGCATTAATTCACCATTTTAGTAACAACTCAATATCTTACAGTTTCTTGAATTCCTGTGTTTAAAATTTTTATCTAAAAGATAAATTGTCCAGCCAATCAGATCACAGCAGAGTGGCACCATTCAAATCTAAAGCTTCCATACTTTATTCTTAAAGTCGTCCTTGGGGCCAGTGCCACCACAGGACACCCCCGGACACGCCCCAGGTTCAGACTTGACAAAACCTTTCAGGTAGTGACTGGCATGTTACTGGTTGATTTTTAATGAGTCCTCTATCTGAGACTTGAGACGCTGTTTCAGGTTACTTTCCAAATTAATGAAGACATGAGTTTGTCCTGAACATGCCGTCGAAACAATGCATTAAATAAGAGCATATATGACATGGATCTAAAAGAGTTACACTGTTTGGATATGGAGAGATAATTGTCCATTTAAATTGGAGCAATATCTTCAGGTGAAAAGGTCTGTCAGAGGTTTGTAGGTCAGCTGGTGAGAGTTCCCCTGTCTGCTTTCTTATAGAGGTCAACATCTGTGGTCTCTCATAGTGTTATCACCAGGTCACAGGGTTCAATGGTCGGCGTGCCTCTCAGTCTTTCTGCAGCAGTATGTCAGATCAGCAGCATGGAGGTTTCTCATGTATCACTACCTGCTTACCATTTACCAGTTCACTCATTGTGAGCTCAGTTTTTTATATTATTTTTGGGACATGTTTGCCTTGTTCATAAGGTGTAAAAACGTCTCCAATCAGACCTAAAGCCTGACAAGTTGTTCTATTAGTACATAGTATGAACAGTTTACATTTGGCTTCTTGGCTCTGCCCTCAAGCCTGCGAGCAGCCGCCAAGTCCACAGGTGTGGTTGGATGCTTGGACAGCGCTGCGGCTTGTGAAACGTTATATGAGCTACAGCAGCGTATGTGGTGTTTATAAAAGAGCAGCAGCAGCATTGGCGGAGCGTAAACTGACTTATTGCACCTTATAGCTCAGAATGCATTGACCATGTGCTGCAGTGAGGAGAACATACACATGTGTGATTGTAGCAGCATCGAGCTTTTTATATCATATGCATTTTTTATTACTCAGTTATAATGTGTTTAATGTCACTGATGCAGGTTGGATTAGGCTAAACTGACAGAAGATACCTGCTGATCCTTGTTTCCTGTTCTGACAGTCGGGGGTTGTTCCTGTTAGTGCTGTGAAGTGAGCACAGGTGTAGGATGATGACCTACAGTATCTCCTTATTGTCTGAGCTAATTCCACCTGTTTGCTTCAGTGGAGGTGTGTTTACTTTGTTTTGCTCGTGTCTGTGCGGCGAGCAGGGAACAGCATGTACGGTTTATGTTTTTTAATTCGCCTCCAGAGGCTGTTTGCTTCACTGTGATCTTCTGTGTGCATGTGCACTTGGATGAATATGTATTTTGGTGTTATTCCAACCCAATCCAAACACTCACAACACACGTTAATGCCAGCTGTGAAGAGAGATGCATTGATTCACGAGTGTTTACCCGGCGCTCTCCTGCACAATGAGCAAAGTGTTGAACACTGGGATGCATTTCAAAATGCCAGGGCGGACCGTGACCAGATTATTTTTTTTATGACAGGCATTTCACAAGTGGAATAAATTATGTATGTAAACAAAGGCTTACATTACTGTAGTAATACAGCGCATTAATTATCTGTGTTAGCATGCTGTCAATCACCAGCTCCAACACAGTTATACTGAGAGAACATGGAGGTGCCAGAGTGATGGATGTGCTGTGAAGTTAACTGCAGGCTCATTTTAAAAATCAATCTTTAATTACAGATGCTTAGAAGGTTGTTTCACTCCTCAGATCAATCTGCCTCTGACAGATGATAATGCATCAAACACAAACATATATGTAATGAAAGGAAGGATCATCTTTTATTCAAGACTATCAGGGCACGTGCTGCCTTCTCCACGAAGCTTGAACCTGCCACCTTTTACACAGATGACCCTCTAATGATGGACACCCCCCCCCCCCCCCCCCATCAGATCAATAATCAAGGCGGCTGCTGGCATTAATGCACAGTCTAGCTTGTAGAGCTTCAGCTCTCTCTGCAAACCTGTTCAAACAGTTACACACACACAGAAACTTGACCAGCACTCGGAGCCTCATAACCAAACACAAAGGATTTAGTGAGACATAAAGATCCCAGTATTTGGGCAGAGATAGCTGAGTGGTGATAATTATGCTGAGCACTCAAACACACAAAAATCCACACAATGGCACATGCACAAACACACAGAACAGCTTTAGCTTAGTAGAATAAACTGAAGATAGTGGAGCAGACAGTGAGGGAAGATCAATGTCTCTGCACACTCTGTGGAAAGCATACATTCTCCAATAAGAGAGTCATAAAACATTTTAACAGCCCGATAGAATAAACTGTATATGTTAAAGATGAAAGCTGGTTTGGATTCACTGAAGCTGAGAAACACCTCACACTGGAAGAATCTGACTTATTCCTGCTAAATTAAGTTTGGTGAGAGGTCTTATTCTTACTGTAGCTCTTAGAATGAAGAAAATCAGAATGACAGTTTTTAAAAAAAATTACAACACAACGTGCAGTAAATGATTAATAAAGTGATCACATGGTAGAAAAGGTTCAAATGTGTCATTCAGTCTAATTTATAGCTCAATTCAACATGGATGTTTATGGACCTGAACACACT
Source organism: Centropyge bicolor (assembly GCA_037975185.1). NCBI lineage: Eukaryota > Metazoa > Chordata > Actinopteri > Pomacanthidae > Centropyge > Centropyge bicolor. The sequence continues at coordinate 9,362 of JBBMOC010001775.1, forward strand.
GTTGAAGCCTTCACCATATAGAAACTATATAAAATGGTTTGTTAAATCAGGATTAAGACATCAAAATTAGCAGATTTTTAAAGGAATTAAGCCGATAACTAATCATTTAATTTGAATTTTAAATCTTTCTCTAATTCTGACATGTGTGAATCTGTAGCACTTGTGTAAACTGGCTCTTAAAATATCCATGCTGTCTTCATGAGTAGATGTTTTTAAAATCTATGCACTCATGCATGAAACATATGTGTGCGAGCCACACTTCAGATTACAGTGACTTTTCCTACCTCCAGGCTCTGTGCTCGGCTCTACAGTCCAGTGACTTGATAATCCAGACGCCTTCACCTCCACAACACAAAGTATCATTATAATGTCTTTGTCAGCAGCTTTTCCTGACGTCTCTTCTTCTTCTGCTGAGTTATGAACGTCTGCTGTGGTGTGTGACACGCACACACACACACACACACACACACGCTCTGCCTCGCTCTCTCTCTCCAGCACACGCTCATGTATAAACACACTCTCTCAGCCCTCAACCACACTTGCCCTTTTGAAGCAGCTGAGCCCGTCACCCTTTTTTATAAGCAAGCCCTGGTGACATCACAGCAGGACAGTAGCCTATCAGATGACGAGGAAATGCTTTTAGTGTGTATCACATGTCTGCAGTGTACCGAGTGCTCGGCAGCACCCGCTGCCCCCTGGGAAACATTAGTTTGTTAACCTTTATTTATTGAGGGAAGTCTTTCTGAGCTCTGTTTCAACACCACCCTGCTTCACACTCACACCCCGGAGCTGCTGCACAAAACCACACACTTCTGCTTTTGGTTGCTGGGCAGCTGGAAACATGACA
>JBBMOC010001776.1:0-2500 GCA_037975185.1 Centropyge bicolor
AGCTTTAGCATCTTAGCATCTGATGTCCTGTCTAATCTGCGACCAGCGACTGAAGTGACAGTTAAATAAAACACAAGCTAACAGTTGTGTTTGTGTTGGAGCTTCATCTGGATATTTTCCAACCTGAAACCACATTCAAATTCAAAGTGGAGCCATCTTAGCTAACAGTCACATGTTGGAATACGAATAAAATCTTCAGACTTTCCAAACATTTAAAATTGAAGAATTGAATCTGGAAACCGATCTGTGACAGTCAGATATTTCCTGCAGTCAGTGCTCAGGGTAAACGTGCCCCCGGTGCAGAGCTGCAGGGGGGGGTCAGCGGGGGGGAGGGGGGTCTCATTCAGCCCAGTTAGCTGGAAGCTGAGTTTACAGTGACGGTGCAGATTCAGTCCCATTAAAAACCCTGTGATGTGTTTACACAGATTGATAAACACACGCTGCGTTTTATTGCTGAGATACAAGTTTATGAAGTGATGAAGCAGCAGGAGAAGATCCTGAAATCAAACACGTTGAAACTGCCTGGACCACTGAGCTCTTTATTCCAGCCCCCGACAAATCTGCAGAAGAAGAGTTTAGTGTGAAAGCAGGAAGCAACAGAAGCCACAGAACAGCTGGAATGGAACAACAGGACGAGCACATCTGGCTCCGCCTCCGACGCCTCCTCGTCTCTCTGCACCTTCTCTTTGCTTTGAAAGTCAAACTCTCTGATTAGTGCGAAGTAACTGATGTGTTTTCGTCCAAACATGCGGTTTGTGTGAGTTTTAACCTCCAGTTGAGTCATGTGATCTGTACATGTTGTTCTGGGTCTTTTTGCTGCTACGTCTTCTTGCTGGTTGCTTTGTCATGTTGCGAGGAGGCGGGCGTGGCGTTGGTGGGCGTGGCGTTGGCGGCGGCAGTGGTGGTCGGGGGGTCGGGCCTCTTGCGCTGCGGCTCAGATGCTGCGGGGGGGCCGGGCTTGGTGCTGGGGGCCGGCGGAGCGCTCGCTGGGCCCAGCCGCTGAGCAGCTGCAGACGCGGCGGCGGCGCTGTCCCGGCCTGCAGACCCTGACCCCGGTCTGTCCGGGACGCCCCTGCAGGATGGCGGCGGCAGAGCTGCACAGTCTCTCTGGGCGGAGGGTTTGGCCGACCTCTGCGAGGTGGTCGGCGAAGCCACTCGCTCAGGTTTCTGTCTGGACTCTGAGAGGTGAGGCGACTGCGGGGTCGGCAGTTTGGACTGAAATAAAGGGGGGTCAGCTGGGGGTCTCTGCTCCCTCTGGCTCTTGTCTGCGGCGGCGCTCAGTTTGACCGGGCCCAGGACGCTCTTGGCCACTGTCGCCAGCTGGGACACCACCTTGTCCATGCCGCTCTCGGGGGGCGGGACCGGGGAGCCGGAGCTGGAGCTGGAGCCGGAGGTGGAGGAGGAGGACACAGTCAGACTTGCGGCCGCGGCTGCGGCACAGAGTCTCCGGTTGTCGGCCTCCTTCTTCTCCTTGGGGATGCCGGGGGAGGAGCAGGAGGCGCGGGACGCCTCCGGGCTGTCAGTGGTATTTGTGGTGGTGGGGGTGGAGGGGGCTGTGGTTCTGGGGCTGTCCGGGGTCTGCTCCGCCGGCCTGGGCTCTGACGGCGCCGTCTTCGTCCTGGGACTCTTGGAGTCTGGGGGAGGGGTGGGCTTGAGGAAGGTGTCCTTGCTGACGGAGATGAAGGCACTGCCGGGGGTGGAGAAGGGGAGAGGACCCTGAGAGGGCTTCGTGGATCCGCTCGGCCCCAGAACCTTCCTGTCTGCTCTGGTGCTGTCCTCTGTGGACGAGGCCGACCGTGCGTCTTTCGCCCCTGGGAAGGAGGCGCTCTGACCAGGCTTGGTCTCAGCGAGGGAGGGGAGGGTGTGCGAGGGGGTGGGCCTGCCGACCTGCGAGGGTCCGCTGGGGGAGAAGGTGGCGTGAGGGGTGCAGGGGGAGAGGCAGAGGGAGGGCAGGGTGCCCCCGGGGCCCGTCCTCACGGTGGTGGGCCTCAGGAGGGGAGGGGGGGTGAAGGTGGTCCCCCTGCGTCCGTCCTGGCTGTCCTCCGAGCCCTCGTCCGTCTCGTCCTCGGACGAGTCCACCTCGTGGATGGCGTCCTGCTTCTGCAGCGACTCCCTGCGCTCGGCTCGGTCCTGCCTGATGGCCGACAGCTTGTCCTTCAGCTTGCTCTTCCCGGGGGCCAGGCCCAGCGAGCCGGACACCCCGCCCAGGGCCACGTCTCCTTCCTGACGCCCCAGCTTCCTGGACGAGGACGAGTGTTTCTGCAGGCTGCCCTTCTCCACGCCGCGTCCCGCTGAGGACAGCAGACCCTCGCTGGCCGACTCCTGGGGGAGAGCGAGGACAAACACAGACAGTCAAAACTATCACTATAAAAGCTGTGAACTGTCATGAAGGGACGATATGAAAATCTCAGTATTTTCATCATTCTGCTGTTGAAAACACTGTGTTGAGGTTGAACGGACTCGTACCTGCAGACTCTGCAGACTCGGTTCCCTCTGCAGA
>JBBMOC010001776.1:7500-10204 GCA_037975185.1 Centropyge bicolor
TGTGAGTGTGTGTTTGTGTGTGTGTGTTTCTGTGTGTGTGTTTCTGTGTTTGTGTGTGCGTGTGTGTGTGTGTGTGTGTATCCCTGTGTGTGTGTGTGTATCCCTGTGTGTGTGTCTGTGTGTGTGTGTGTGTGTGTGTGTGTGTGTGTGTGTGTGTGTGTTACCTGTGCCCAGTCTCTCCAGAGGGTTCTGTCTCAGCAGTTTGGAGATGAGGTCCTGAGCCTCCTGAGGCAGAGCTTCGTCCTCCTCCGGCCAGATGATCTCATCTAAACACACACAAACGCAGCGTCAACACGTGGGTCTGTGTCTGTGCTGTCCCTCCAAACTATCTGCTTCTCTTTGTTTGTGAGGAAACAGATGAGAAATGATGTGGTGAAATCACTGTGCTTGTTCTGATCTGAGAGCTGAGGCAGAGTCTGATGTTTACAACCTGCCTGACTGCAGCATCATGTTCCCACATCTGAGCTAATAAAGATGTAAACAATGACTTTATTGCTGAGAAAAAATGGACAAAACTTCAAAAATAAGAGCCAAGTTGAAATAAAGCAGAATCATCCTTGCTGGTTGTTTGAAGCGTGCTGCATCTGACTGACAGACAAACACACAGAACACACTCTCACTCTTTATGAGCTGCATCAACATGGAGAGACACAGGGATCAATACAGGTTTATGATCACTGACTCGCCCTTTCATCAAAGGGAATTCAAAGCAGGAGAGTTTCTGTCTGTGACGTCTCTGTCAGTCTGGAGGCTCAAACATTCACTAAACTAGTGTAACAACAGCTTCACTGCAGAACAGCAACCAGACAACGTCCAGGTTTAAACCTCTGGTCTGTGTGATGTGAACATGTTTACTCTGCACACAGTGACCTCTGACAGCTCAGTGGTTCAGTCTGGGTCACATTTTAAAACCTCTGTCTCTCATGAAAACAAACCACATTTTCAGAACAAACGTGTAAAAATCCATTTCTGCCACTTCCTGTTTTAACGGAGACCAACTGTATCTGCACTGTAACAAATAGTGATTCTTCATTTAATGGTACAGATGAGCAGTTTGAAGTTTAAATCTGAGCTGCTCTGTACAGAAGCAGGTTTGTTGTTAGACTGTGTTTGTATCCATCGACAGTGCGACTCACCGCTGATGACCTGGCCGAACAGCTCCTCCGGCGTGTCTCCGAAGAACGGGGCGCAGCCCACCAGGAACTCGTACAGGATGACTCCCATGGCCCACCAGTCCACCGGCTTGCCGTAGCCCTGACGCAGGATCACCTCCGGGGCGATGTACTCCGGAGTGCCGCACACCTGAGGAGGCACGGAGGTCAGAGGTCACTTCCTGTACGGGCTCAGAGACTCGCCTGTGTTCAGGCTCCGTCAGCTGGTACCTGCTTGTCCAGGAACTCCCGGGTGTCTTTCTCTATGTGTCCCTCGTACAGGTTGGTCGTCAGGCTCATCAGACCGATCTTTGACAGGCCGAAGTCCGTCAGCTTGATGTGTCCCATGGAGGTGATGAGGAGACTGTGGGAGAGGAAACAAAGCTGGAGCTCGCTGCTTCTCGTCAAAGTGCTGAATGAAGAGTGAAGGAGACTCTTACTTGTCAGGTTTGAGGTCTCGGTGCACGATGCCGTAGTTGTGCAGATACTCTAAAGCCAGGACCGTCTCTGCGAAGTACATCCGAGCCATGTCCACCGGCAGGGCTCCGATGTTCTTCAGCAGCGTGGCGCAGTCTCCGCCTGCAGGGGGCAGTCACACCGTCAAACACAGCACAGCTACCAGTCAAACCAGCTCTGAGCAGAAGAAGAGTCTCACCCTCCACGTACTCCATCACCATGCACAGGTGCCTCCGGGTCTCGAAGGAGCAGAACATGGAGACCACAAACGGGTTCTCGGCAAACGTCAGGATGTCCCGCTCCACGAAGGCCTGCTGGATCTGGTTCCTCAGGATCAGGTTCTGCTTGTTGATCTTCTTCATGGCGAAGCGCTGCCGGGTCTCTTTGTGACGCACCAGGAACACGGCGCTGCAAACCAACACAGACGCCGTCATCAGTCAGATGATTTTTTTTTTTTTTTTTAAATCGACACATTGAGCTGAAGAGCTGAGGTGTAACTGTTAACGCTGCAGTCATGAGTCAGCAGGTGAATCTCACCCGTACGCTCCGTTACTGATGAGCTTGATGTTTTCAAAGTCCTCCTCTCGAGGTGTTTTGGTTTTGGTCTGCGGTGGAGCTGCAGGGACGGTGGTTCCTCGACTCTGACACACACACACACACACACACACACACACACACACACACACACACAGCAGGTTCATCATCAGCCAATGGAAGGACAGAAGATTAAAGAAATGTACTGTTTGTGAATAATATATGTGAATCCATTTGAACAGACTCTGAACAACTGAATCACCTGTTAATCAAAGGAAAAGTTGACTTTGTTTACAGATACAGTGTTTCATTACGCTCATGCCGACAGATATAAAACCTATTGAACATGTTGATGATGTCATTATGCACTCACGTCCACCGAGTCGTCCGTCTCGGGGGTCTCTGGGTTCCCGCTGTCGTAGCTGCTCAGCTGGGCCATTTCTACAGAGACATGAGAAGCTGTTACCAAAGCGAGCCAGGAGAGGAGACGTCCACTGCACAAACAGAATAATGGCATGTTGACAGTGAGGGGGTGTTACCCTCCAGGGGGTCCCGGGTGAGGC
>JBBMOC010001777.1:0-10200 GCA_037975185.1 Centropyge bicolor
CCTCCCACCCCCCGACCAGCGGGTGCGCCCTCCAATCAATTAGTTCATGTTCTGTAATGACAGCAGCTGTGGCCTGGCGGGGGCTCCTCCGCGTTTAAGAGTGTTTTACTGCCCGCGAAAAATCTCCGGATGGGATGCCTCTCGTTTATTCGCCCCTGGGAGGGATAGATGGAAGCCTGCATATGTTCATCCGTCTCTCTGCTTTTAGTTTTTTTTTTACAGCATCTGGTCCACGTCAGAGCCGGCCGGCCACACGAGCCAGAGCCGTTGGAGAGAGAGAAACTATTTCAGGTTTTTATTTTGAAAGTTTCAGATTCTCGTTTCATTCTAAGTATTTAAAGTGATGAAACTAATAAAATAAATAAAAACTAATATGTGTTTCCTTCCTGTAGTGCAACTCATTTGGGACTGGGAAATTTATCTAACAAACGCTCCAGCGGGAATCTTTCATATGCAAGGCATTATGGGTAAAAACGAGGCAGATGTTGACATTATAATAAGTTGATTGTAACAACAGAAAACCACTGGAATCAGGTCCATTTGTCCTCCAAGAATCTGGGAGTTACCAGAACTCCTCCTGTCCAGTGGTGCTTGTAAACCCACCACAGGATGTTTGTTCACCAAGTTCTCTGAGGAGCCTTCATGTTTAATGTCCGACGCCGGCGGAGGTGATGAAGTGGTCCGACCCTCGACGGCCGGTCCGAGTTCTCCGGAGCTGGCGGCAGATGTTGGAGGTGACACTCTCTGATTTGCTCTTCAGTTCCCATCTGTCACTTCCTGTGCGCTGAAGGATTCTCCCCCAGCGGTGACCGAAGTTGAACCTGAATCTGATTTGGGCAAATAAGATGAATGTGGTGTCTCTCAGGGGAAGTGATGCTTTATGATGATGATAAGATGGTCGTGTTTTTACGTTAGGTCACATTTGTTGGCACCTTCTGGTTGATTTGTCGTATTTCTGTGGAGCAAACCATTTTTATTATTATTCATTTTTCACTTTATTTCGTCCTGTAAAATGTAACGATGAATATATAATTACATGTCGGCCACACCTTTTCCTTCCATCCTGTCTCTGGGCTTTGATCATTCACCTCCCTGTCTGAATGCATTCAGCTTGTGATGATTAATAAGTCTGTAGATTCTAGTGTGAAATAGAACCTGGCTAATCTCTGGCTGTGTTTACGAGTAGAAACAGTCCTCTTCAGTGTTTCCATCTCAGCTCTGCTATTTCAGGAGCCCAAACACGTCTGAGCTCTGGTCACAGCACCAGAACATTCTCCCATTTTCACCGTCTTCAGCTCCTCTCTGTCATCCTGCCTCTGTGGAGATAGGTTGATCCATCATGCACACACACACACACACACACAGATATAAACACACACACACACACACACGCAGGCAGACTCACCCACAAGAATGTCATTCCAGGGATAGCTTGATCCATCACAGATGCGCCTACACATACAGACAGACGTGCTCACACATGGCACACACACACACACACACACACACACACACACTGTGGACACATACGAATGTGAATGCACATACTTGCTCACATGTACTGGGTGTCATTCCAGCAGCTTTATCCATCACTCACACCCTTACTTACTTACTCACTTACCTTCACACACACACACACACACACAGGTACCGTGGGTATCACCAGGTAATTGGACAGCGTGTCAGCGGGGGGGTGGGGTGGGGGGGTTATGAGTCCTGAGTGATTGTCAGGTTTGACACGGAGCCAAGAGATTCATCTCCAGGCTAAATCTGCTCATCGAGCTGCCGAGAGAAGACTGATCAACGGAGTGATGGGACGCTAGAGCTGGAAGAAATATATATCCTTAAAGCAACTGTTGCACCTTCAGTATTTACGTCTGATTTGTGATGTAGATGAGTATGCATCACTTCCTGTCTGAGCTGTTTGGATGAACTAATAGCATGAACTAACTTGAGCATATGGAAGAGCTGCTGTCTATCAGTCCTGCATCACGAGTCCAGGTCCAAGGAAGCCGGGACGTAGCAGCAGGTTTTTGACTTAGAACTGAGAGAGAAAATCAAACAGCTAATTAATGAGCAGATTTTATCTTTGTAACTTTGGACCACAGTTTTCATCCAAACATGTAGCTGCATGTCGTCTGAGCTGAGCGGGAACGGTCGCCATGGTTAAAAAAAAGTTAGGTCAGGCACGTCTGGCACTTATCCAGTTTAAAGTTATATATAGGGTTCATTTTTCCAAATTAAGGTTGTCTAAAATCATTCCAGAGGTAGAGGACAAATGTGATCGTTGCTCAAACTCACAGTGTCATTTGAGTCGTATGTTTTTCTTTTGCCCACGCCTGCATAACTATTGGTCCAGTTATTTCAACATAATATCCACCATATTGGGAATTGTTATACAACCCTGCCCATTTATTGCTATCTTTGACACCCCTGTTAAATCAAAGCAACTAAATTTGGTCCATAGAGAAATGATTAATTTTACTTCTTTAATTGCCAAACGCCGTCTCCTCCTCCAGTGGAAAACTCCCAACCCTCCTTCTGTATCACTATGGCTTAAAGACACCGTGCTCTTCCTCAAACTTGAGAAGATTAAATACACTATGAGAGGATGTACTGATAAGTTCTTTTGCAAATGGCAACCTTTTATTTCATACTTTCAGGACTTGCAGGTCCTGCCAGACTTGTTTTGTTTTGTCTTGTTTTGCTTTTTTGTTTGTTTGTTGTGTTTTGTTTTTATTTTTGGTTTTCTCTGTTTGTTTTTGGTTGTTTGTTGACTTATTTTTTTTGTGTGTGTGTGTCCACTTTGTTTAAAGAAAAAACAACAAAACTGAAAAATCGTATTACATAGCTGTAAGTTGGCAATTGTTATGTTTTCAATAAATATATTTTGCAAAAAAAAAAAAAAAAAAAGTCTGTGCTTCAAATTCGACTTCTCCTTGTGTTTCAGCAGTGCGTCAGATATGGCAGCTTGTTGAAGGGTCCTTCACTTGAAACCATGGCTGCAGCTCCCCTCCAGCCTCATTTCTACATGATGATCCTGATCCAAAAACTAAACCAGGGAAACTGCTGGAAACTGACAAACATTCATTACTATTTTCTTAAGGAAAGACACAATGTGAAAGACAACCAAAGACAGTCATGGTTCAAAGACACCTGAGGATAATGACAGCTGATCCATCGATGCCATCGACCTGAACAGACCTAAATTAAGAGACAACACTGGCGGCAGTGTGACCAACCACCAACCTGTCACCAACAGACCCAAACCTATTTAGACTAACAGAGCTTGGACTCGGCCTGACTCGCCTTCTAAATCAGGTCTTGGAACTTGGAAGCGAGTGAACCCCTGAGAGCCTCTAGGATCAACACATGCTCTGTAGCTAATATTCCTTGTCCACTGAATAATTATGACTAAGACCAAGAGGCTGTTTTTCCTCGTTCTGAATTCTCATCTCTTCATTCCGACGTGCAGGAGAATATGTGGTGGAACAGACAGAGGAAGGAAGTCGCCGCTTCCCGAAGGCCGCTCACCCACTCTTTAAACACCCCACACACACACACATACACACACAAAACCCACCTATTTCATTTTTCATTTTCAGCAAATTTCAGAGGCTTTTTGCAGCAATATTGAAATAAAAAAGGCGGCGGGCTCGTGAGCGCGGGCCGGGGATGGGAGGCACCCAGCCGTAGTGCACCGGGGAGCTCGGCGGTCAACCTCGAATGAAAAAGATTACAAGGGCCTTTTACAACGGCGGCACGGCGGAGAGGTGACACAGCGGCAGACGTGCTGTTTAAATGTCTGCTGGAGCGATGAGGCCGCGCGTGCGAGAGAGCTCAGCCCGGCGGTTCGGGCTTCATGTAGAGTTGTTTTGATTGGCTGTCTAAACTGACGCCCCCGCCGTGGTCAATCACAATTTGTTTATGTAATTTGCAAGAATATGGCATTTTGAAGGAGGGCACCCACGGAGAATATTGATGTGGAGCCGGCGGTTTATCCAGCACTTCAGTGCATCGCGCAGCCTGCATGAACAGCAGGTTTGTATTGGACAGGAAACTATTATGACGCAGGATGTGAGAAAACTTTGCTAAACATCCAGTTTGACGGATTATTTTCTGTTTCATTAGTGACAAGAAAAGTCAGGGAAGGATGATACATGGATGTGAAACATGTAGTAAATATCAAAAATGATCAACGTAATCATTTTCTGATCGAACGTCCCAATATCATTTGCACATCTTTGCAAAATTGATGGTTCATGAAACTTATAAAACGTCGATGTTACAGCTTCTAAAGCATTTGAATTTTGACCACCACAGTTTCTCTTTTCAATCAAAGCTCACGTTTCCAGTCTACTTGTTGATGCAGGATGATGCTGACCACGTGTTCCTGATGGTCCTAGACAGGACTTTAAACAACCAAATAAATAAAATAAAATCAATTAATCGACATCCCTGGACTAAAGTGTTGGTGGGAAAGTACTGAACCCAAAAGTTTGAACTGACTGAGCTTGAAAATACAAGAATGACCACATTATTTCCAGTTTAGCTTCTGAAGGATGAAAGTCATTATACACGACATATGGAGTCCAAAGAGCACAAAGATAGATCATTGAAGCCATAGGTGGATATCACGTCCCCTGTGTCCCCCCCATTTAATAAAGTTGTCCCCCCCCAAAATATCATTGTAAGCACACAAAAACAATTAAATAATAATATAGTAATGTTCAATAAAACCCAACAACACAAGTGCTGCAAATTATAAATGTAAAACTTTTTTTTTAATTCTTGAAAGATTATGACCCCCCCAATTTCTCAAAGTGGTTTCTCAAAGCTCTGTGTGTCAGCGAGCGAGCGATCCTCTCACAAGCGATGACAAGCTACACTAATGTGTAAAAGCCAATAAGTCATTTATTACACCGATTGTTCAACAAACTCAAGGTTGTAACATGAAAGCGACATTTCTCCTGCTTTGTCCGAAATCATCCTCTCTCTCTGGAAATGGGATTTTCGCCCCTGATTGAAGCATTTGGACAAACAAGCAGTGCTGACACTTTCCTCATGTGGATTAGCTACGATGATACTGTAAATAGTGGACGAGCTTCATCACATCTGACCTTCAGTCTAGATTTAGAGATGGAGAAGTGAAACTCTATGATGGATCTAATATTGCATTTAAATCTGCACAGGTGACTCTGTACAAGAACTGGTTCAGTATATTTGCATAAGCTTCCATAGTTGCATCAAATTCCAGAAGCATTAAACACTGAGCGATGCAACAGTAACATCGCCTACTGTTTCTGTCTGTCATTAAAATCTGGCAGTTAAACAGCAAAAGGAATGCGATGCTGTTCTTTTTTTTTTTTTTTTTTTCCTTGGGAGAATTATACCTCAAACAGTTAAACACCTTGTTTGTGGGCTGTTAAGTTTAATTCCAGGTGGGCCTGGTGCCAGCAGCTTCACACTTGTGGTTTCCTGCAGTCAACAGACGCGACGCCAGATTCCCACAGTTGTAGGTCAACAGCAGCTCGATCAAAACAGATGAACCTTTAATGCAGAGATTGTCAGAATATGCAGCCGTATATCTGCCATATGATTGGTTCTATGGGAGCATGTTGGTGGACGTTCAGTTTGCATTTCTGAGCAGATGAGGAGATGCTTTTCTGTTTTAAAACAAATTCCTCCAGAGTCGTGATTGATTGTGATTTTTTTTTTATTTTTTATTTTTTTACTTTGAAGTTGGTCTGATCTGAAATAATGATTGCGTTCGCTTTATGGTTTGTAGTTTGAATAAGTTCATTACATCAGGCTGCTTTGCTGATAAGATGAAACGAAATCAGATCTTTAGTTATCAGGAGATATTTTCGCTGCTTCAAATGTGTTGATGTAAAGTTGCTCTGTTTGTGATGAAGGGACTCTGAGTACGTACAGGAAGTTTACAGGGAGTGCATTTTAAAACATTAAAATCCCCTCTGTCGTTTCAAATAAATTGGATTTCTGGTCCAGCAGAAGAGCATTTTTCAGACACAGGACAAACTCAGTAACTCAGAGACAAAGTGTATTTCTGAGCTCCATCCTCAGCTTCAACAACACGGACCAATGGAAGCCGGCGCTGTGATGACCTCCTCTTCTTATTTTCTGAAGTAGATTGTTCCATTTCCTCTATGGACAAAGCCAGCAGGAGGAATGTCCTATTTCCTCCCACGGGGGGGGGGGGGGGGGGGGGGGGGGGCAGACCAATTGTTCCACTGCTTTACAAGAAGATCCATGGGAGATGAATACACTGACAACAATAATAATATAATAATGTAAATTGTATCTTACTGTAAATTAATATATCTACAGCAGGGGTATTTAACTAAAGTTTAAAGAGGTCCAGTGGGAGAAAGGTTCTTGGCGCAATTGTTCAGAAGATCATAATGTCTCACTATTTAATGTGATGTATATTTAAGTAGCCCAATAGTTGTATCAGCATCTGCATGTATTCAATACCTGACTGTCAAATCAAACAAATTTGGGACAATTCCAAAAACTTTTTGACAATATTTATGGTCAAGTATCATAGAACTGAACTTCTATGTATGACTGCCCATATGTATAATGTTCTCTCATTTACTAAATAAAAAAGGGCTGCATTTCAAAATAAGAGAAAATAAATAAAATGTGAAAATTGTGCATGCTCAAAAAATGTGCTTAACTTCAGAAAAATAAAATAAAATAAAATAAAGGGAGGAAAGGCTTGAATTTCCCCTTTTCTGAAATGAGTCTGTCCATTCTGGATTAAAATGCTTTATTTTCACTGTCCACTTTTCTTTATTTGGAGAGCGCCATTTGTTTCTTATTATTCTCAACTTTCTCCAGCTCAGTCGTCTCTATCTCTCGCTTTGTTTTCTACATATATGCTAGCTTTCTTTTTCTTTCTACCATCTTTTCTTGCGTAGCTTGCCTCTGTCTTCACTGTAGAGTCACAATATTTATTAATATTATTAGTAGGTCTGGGTCCGTATGGGACAGCTTCTGGGTCCGGACCCGGGCCGCGGTCCGCGTGTTGGTGACCTCTGATCTACAGTGAAGGAAAACCAAATTGGAGCGTGCACATCATTCATCTGTCGAACTGCATTAAGATGAGACAAGTGGATTTTTTTTTTTTGCAGGAAAAAACGCCACCAACTTGTTCCAAAGGTAAACCTTGTGAAATCAGTCTGCAGCCCTGTTAGTATCTGATCAGAGACTGTGAGAATAACCAGATGTGACTGATGAGTGACAACATAGTTTGTGACTTATTCTGCCAAGTAGGTTAATCATGATTTGAATTCTTGTTTCTACACGTTCCGACTGTGCAGGTAGAAATAAAGCAGTTGAGAGTGAGTGAATGTCGGCTCGTGGGACTGAGGTAATGGGGGTAATGGGCCGGTTCCAGTGCCGAGCTTTGCGGGTTCACTTTTGCAGGACTGAGCCTCTTTTATCCAACTCTTTAGCTTTGATCCATCTCTTCCTGCGGATGGCGAAGATTTCCTGCCCTTGTCCGTTGCTGAATGCCAGAATTTGATTTGGGCACACGAGGAAAAATCATCCCACTTATTCAGGACGGTTGGAGTTGCATAAAAACCTTGCAAAGTGCATGTTTAAGAAAAAAAAAGATTTGAAAGCTCGGTGGCAGACTAAGTAATTCCCCCCCCCCTCCAGTTTGTGCAGGGAATGAAAGCCATGAGGGGGCGTGGGTGAAGACTGTGCACACATTCTGCAGGCTCTGTCACTCGGGGCCCGGGCTCGTCTCATCACAGCTGTTCCACACCCACATACAGACACAGAGCAAGGAATATGAAGCATCCCAGCCAGCTACAGTACGAGCAAACTTTGGCAAACTGCTCAGCCATGTGTTGCTGCGGGGACAGGGAGGGGCGTCTGATCTGACGGAGAGTTTGTATCTTTGTGTAATTTTTGGTAGAAATGCTCCATGATTAATGTCTGTTTGACATTTTTGCAAATTGGTGGTTGCTTTGACGTCCGTGGTTCCGCGTTTTAAAAAGTGAATAAATGAAAAATGAAAAAATGTGAAGACAAACACGCTGTGTAATTGGAAGCACAGAAAGGCAGCATGAGTCAAATATGAACAGCAGCAGATGAGTGGACGGGTTTCAAACACAAACACAACAAAAATGAAACAAAATGAAAGCAATTAAACTAAGTTTTAAAGGTTGAAAGTTGGAAGATTTGTGGGGAAAGAGCCTTGAGAGTATTCATACCTGACATGACCTCATCCAATTCAAAACCATACATAGGCTTCACTACTCTGTAGTCTGTAGTATTATATCTGAAATCACAAAGTCTCTGATCAAACCAGAACCTCTACATCTGAAGTCTTTAGAAAACTAACTGTGGCACAACAGCACTTTCTTTCTTATGGCTTTATAACTGCAAAGAAATTAATTCTCACACTTTGGAAGAGCACAGCTGTCCCCCCTTTAAAATGATGATTTAACTATTACACTTCATCTTGAAAGGATAAGATACGTTTTGAAAGGCAGGTTTCCACAATTTAATGAGATTTGGAAACCCATCATATCATATCACCTTGCAGATACAAATTTAGTACAACAATATGGCTCTAGCACACTGCAAAATAGAAAGGATGATGACTGGTGAGTGAGGCTCTCTATGGTTTTTTTGTTTGTTTTGTTACCTCAGCCAAGGAGGTTATGTTTTTGCCGGCGTTTGTTTGTTTGTTTGTTTGTTTGTTTGTCTGTTTGTTTGCAACATAACTCCAAAAGTTATGGACAGATTTTGATGAAACTTTCAAGATTAGTCCTGTCTGGGACAAGGAACAACTGATTAAATTTTGGAGGTGATCCGGAAAACCGTCATTAGGGAAATGTGGATTTTTGGGTATAACTATTAAACTAAAAATGATATCAATGTGATTCCAGTTGCTAAGGGTCTGATTTTATGGTCCAGGAATCCATTGAAATACATAAATCAACGGTAGGACTAATATTCTGGGGTGTAAGTCACAATAAGGTGGAGGAACTGTGCTGCTTGGCGGAGGTCTGCGCTCTATGGGTGCTTTTCTAGTTTTTGTCTGTTTTTTGTTTTGTTCTCTGATTTATTTTTTGTTTGTTTGTTTTGTTTGGGGGGGGGGGGGGCCCTGAGCCCTTAAATATTAAAAGTAGGATTTCTTGTGTTGGGTACAATGATCCAGGCAGAATAAGCTCTATAGAAAAAAAAAATCATCCGACAACAGCACAACCTGATGCAAACACAGCATTACTGTATAAATAGTGAAAGGTTAAAGCTACGTCAGAATCCTCCCGTCAGTCCATCATGTTAATGGATGACAGACAGGCACCAGGTTTAGAAACCAGAGCGAGGCAGAGCACAGCTTCCTGTCCTGCAAGCCGGGGCCTCGTGGTAACAGTCAGAACCACAATACCTGCACTTGATTTGCGATTCAGTCAAATTGCACAGCTGGATGAGTGGGTAACTAATTTTCATTTTATCTTCAGAGCCACTTTGCGCAGCAGCCCAAAGCACTGAGTCAGTGAATCCGACCAATCGGCTGGCAGTGTGCTCCCGGAGCGCCTCCCTGGCCACCGGGTCGCCTCATTTATTGGAGCATCTGGGCTCTGTGGTAGCTTAAATATGAGTCCCGGCGCTGTCGCCATTAGCCTATGCAGAGATAGCAGTCTGCCTTTTTATTCCTGTTCTTTACAAATTCGGCTTTTTGATTCCGCCGTGGCTTACGAGGATTAGCTCAAGAGTCGACGAGTTGTGGCCTCCACGAGGAATCAAACCCAGTGGGCATTTTATAGACACCTACTACAGGAGACAGGAGATATTCAAATTCACCATCAGCCAAAATTGCTTTGTTATTTATATTGAAAATGTTTAGAAATTGAAACCACAATTTGGAACAGCAGTAAAAGCTCATAAGCATGTGTAAGAAAACACAGACCTTTAGCTTATTGAAGTCACCTAAAGCCAGGGTATGTTTCAGTTTGAGCAAGGTGTCGTCCAACCCATAGACTGTATAAAATATGGACGTAGTGTCCGTGACGTCACCCATAGGTTTCTGAGGAGCAAAAATGAAGCAAATCATAGTGCGTAGCCATCTTGGTAGCCTACCTCCGGTTACTCCAAATATGGACAAAGAGGTGGAGCGAGGGCGGAGCTGAGGCGGGTCGAATGAACGCTATTGGC
>JBBMOC010001778.1:0-10200 GCA_037975185.1 Centropyge bicolor
TTCTGGATTTTTTAAATATCCATTTCTGACTGTACTCAGTTCAGTTTACTTGGATGAAGTGAATATAGATGAACTTCATAAACAATTTTTGCAAACCTTTCAGAGGATAAAATTTCATTTTCACAGGAATGTGGACAGAACAAAATGATAAAGCTGCTCTGAGTGAGCCTCCATGATAAAGGAAGAGAAATAACATCATAAATACTATAATGTCATAATTGTTAAAAAAAATTGTCTTCACAAAACATCCAGAAACTGAATTTAAAACATGAATTTACAATATTGTATTTAGTATTTGTTCAGAAACTTACTTCCAATATCCAGTCTGGTTCCTCCACCAAAAGTCCACCACAGTGATACAAAGTCATTGATCCGCCGTACAAAAACCTCTGACTGTAGAGAAACATGGCTCTCTGACTTTGACACAAACACATGCAACAAACACATTCCCAGTTTACCCAGTTTATGTCATAACTGGTTCAATAATTTGTGGATGAATAAAGGAATATCTTATCTTTAAATTGTTTAAAAAAAACAACAACAAAAAAAATACTTACTATATACATGAACCAAAATGTAAATAGTAACACAGTGTAATCATTTCCTGGTGAACAGCTCAGGGCAGTCTTCTCATCACAGTGAGGTTACCAGAGTTGGAACTACCATGGCAGTATAGAGGCCCATACAAAAACCTGTTGTTATTGACTGGATCTGGCAGCCCAACGATGTGCTGTACAGAAGAACTAGGCGAACATTGTTTGATGAAAAATAGTTCCAGCATGCAACCCTAAAACCACAAATGGTCAGCTTTACATTTCTGTTTGTGTATGGTTATACAAACCACATACAAAACGTGAACTAATGAATTAGTCCTATCTTCATAAGTTGACTTAAATTAGCAGTACTTTGGCACACATTTTTCTGCTGAACTGACGTCACAGATTAGACAGTTTGCTGCAGGAAAAGTGAATTGTTGAGGGAGGTGTCTCAGGTGTCATGTTCTGCAAACAAGAGTGGGCACAATCTGTCCACACCAACATACTGTCACTGAATTGAACACTCATAACAAGATAGTCTCCTGCTCCTTTATCATTTATTTGAGTGAGTAAACAACAAAAGGTTATCGTGGGAAAGGGCAGGTGTGGCATGAGAGTGCAAGATCTGTTCTGTTTATCTCAGCTCATTATACAAGAGTTGGCAGCCCTGCATGTGACTGAAAGTGACTTATCCAAACAATATGAAACTCGAATGTGCTATTCAAGGCAATACCAATATCATATTGCCACAACTTAAAGCTGAACTTTTTAACACTGCCACTACAGTTAACAGGAACATTTTAATCCTTACTGAAAGAAACCACGAACGTCAACCAAAGCATGATATAAACTTTACTGATAACTCTCATTCTGACTTGTAGGAACAAACTGCAGTAATTCGAAATGATAAAACCTGCTACAACATAGCTGATGGAATCAATCCATTTGCAATCCTTTCATCTGCCGAAATCCTGAGGCACACAGAAACGAGACAAAATGTCGCCCCCCAGTGGCCAAAGCGGTGCTTTGCCATAATTCTCATCCACTCAGCAAAAACGAAATGAAACCCATCTGTGAATTCAGAAACACAAGAAAAGTGTTTTTCTTGATTTTCAGGCAAAACTAAAAACAAATTTTTTATTTGCTTCTTGATATATAACACATATTGGTATTAAGGCATAAATAATACAATGCAAGTCCTGAAGCAACATCCTATTCTTTTAAAAACTGTTGATTGGTGCTGTTCTTTGGTGAATGCTCGTTCAGGATGTTAGTATAGGTCCTGGACAGGGTTATGTATAACTTCCTCATGCTCCTTTCATCTCTAGTGCTATTCTCCACAAACAGCTCCACGTCTGTGAGAGAGAAAAGAAGGAATTTAGAAGAACAAAACATTTGCAGTAAAGGCTTTGCTTCCCTCTCTTCTGTCCCCCCATACATAACATTAGTCTGTTGTTATCCCAAGCTACAACAATAATACAACATACAGCAATAAGATTTGCCTCCATTTTAGTCAACTTTAAATATTGAACATCTTCATTTCTGTTGAGTTTTAAATGTAAATGTATACTGGGTTTGCTCTCACCCATGAGGTTGACACTGGAGGTCGTCTGCACAGGGGCAGTGGTCGCGGGGACCCTCCTGGTCCCAAGCCAGCATGTCCATCAGCAGGTTGGGGTGACTCGAACAGGATTGCCCCTTCTCTGGTTTGGGATTACACACTGGAAACAACAACTCTGGAGTAAGCAGAAGAGAGAAAAGCAAATCCAAAACTGTTTAGCCCCAGTGGTCATTTTATCACTGCTAATATTAACTGTCCAGTTGTTCTAGTCACACACAAGCCAAAAAACTGAACCCTCTATCAGATGCTCAGGTCCATCTTTCCATGGACGTCTCTATGAAGATTTTGTGTTTGCTGACCTCCAGCGGTTTAACGTCNTTAGAATTTAATTAACAGCATAACAAGGGCTGTTTAAACTCCATTTGTGAATTTCAGCATCTATGAACGTATGATACAAATATAGATAGTTTACGCAAAAAATCTTACTTAACTCAAGTGACAGTTATTGATTCAGAAAGTTGTAATTTTGCAATCTGAGCTTTTGAGATATCTGCCTCTGAGACTGCTGTTTCCACCTCAGTATAATGGAGGTGATGGGATATTGGGTTACAGTGCCCACAGCATGGAAAATTCAGTGTTAAAACATCCAACAGTAAGTCCAGTGCAGCTCCAGTGTCTTTCCAGTGTCCCTGTTACTCCGAATAATTTACAGAGCGCCCTGTTGAGAAAGTTTTCATGAGGACTATTTCCTCCACTGGCTTTGAAAAGACACGCTGTTGTTATATTTTTTAAAATGGATTTTATTAAAGTGCTATAAACAACATTTCATTCAGCTTCATTGTTTTGGGGTAGCATCAGAAACCTCAAAGGCAGACACCTAAAAACAAGGAAAAATCAAATCTCCCTCAAGGCTAAATATCTGCTGTGGTCGGTAAGAAAATATGTGCTCTTGTGATTTAAGTAGGTCAGTTCAAATTCCAAAATTCCCTTCAAAACAACATATAATAAGCACAAGCAACATCAAAAGTACAAACAGAACAGATGTATAATAAAGTCTATTATAATGGATGTCATAGATAAACATGAGAAAAAAAGATTAGAAAAATGAATGCTTGCATGGGGAACATGCAAAGACATATGAGCTGAGCTGATTTGACCTGAGCTCATCAGCACTGACTTAAAAAAAACATATTGTATGTATATGATTTCATGTTGTAAATATGTGGATTGTGGCATTTACTCAGTCTGGTTGAGTAGGTCTGTCTGTCTTGTTTTGTGCCATTTCAGTGTGCAGTCAGTGTTTGAGGGCGTCACTGTTAAAGCTCACCTCGTTGAAAGGCGCAGCAGAGGTCTGGCCTGCAGTCACTCTGACCCTGACAGATGGTTCCCTCTGTTCCTTTGGTGGCATTGACTGTACACTGGCCCCACACACACATCTGGTCTGAGCAACACTCCTCATCTTTAGTGCAGGGCTAAGTGGCACACACATTCAGATATGGAGGAGATATGTAAAGTGCACATGGTCTGTGGTGACACTCATGATTAATGTATTTTTTTCCCATCATCCTTTCTCTTACAGGTTTTCTTTAAATGGTACTACGTGAGACGTTTTTACACGGAGACATCATTGAACTTTAATTTGTTAAAGCTGCTCTACTATGCAGGATCAACACTTTGCGAACACCATTGTTATTATGTTCTATCTGTTGGGACACTTTATGTATATATGACTTTTGCATGATGGAGCAGTCGATCACATGACATGCAAACTCTGCTGCCAGGTTGCGTTACAGAACAAAGTGACTTTGTTTTATGGCACAGAGCAAAAAAGGGTTTGCTTTTTCCACAAGTGAACCATGATAAAATCTCTTGTGACCAGATGCAAATGATTTATGAGAAATGTGACAGAAAGAGTTGATGCTAACAAAAAACATGTGGCTCTTTAGCAGCTAAACACTCAACTGTTGTCACTAGCTGGATGCTACCATTGTTTGTCTTGACACATAGGTTAAAGTACAATCGGTTTGTCAGAGCTGTTAGTGTAGCTGGAAACAAAGATTGAGAGAAGTGACCAAAAAACGAACCTGCCCAGAAAGCAATGAGCTAAAAGCCTCTGTAGAGGGGAGCTGCAGAGTCAGGTGATAATTCTTTGTGGACTCGTCAATATGAACAACACCTTTGATATCATCAGTATCTGTTTGACTCATTGCTGGAGTATAAATACTGATCAGTGCCGCTTTAACTAAACAGGTGAAAAAGAAAACAGGGACTGAATGCCCACCATATCTGTTGGTATGCAGGGGAGGCACTTGGAGTTCTCAATCTCATACAGGCAGTATTTCAGGTCACCACAGTCCTCGTCCACCATGCATTCCTAGGTTGAGATAAAAAGAGTTCAACACACACACACACACACACATATATATATATATATAGTCAGTAACAGAGTTTTCACTCCTCTCTCCACTACCTTGATTTCTTTCCGAGGTTGTTGACAAATCATTTCTTGGACAAAAGTAAAGTGAGACTGCATTCTATTACAGCTGCTAAGAGTAAAGAAATGAGTATCTTTACTAATGTGACTCCTTCCTGTGTGACTCCCAGTCTGACTGTATGACACTTAATCATGTGTGTCTGGTCAGTTATATGCAGCAACACCAAAAACATCATGCAGCAAAACGAGTAACAACATGTAGAGACACTGCACACTGTTTTTTTTTTTTTAATAATTTAAAGGTGAAATTTAGGGCGTAGTATGAATCTGAGTACTGTAACAAGGCTTTTCTTGTGAAATTCTGGAATGTTGATCAGATATTTGAGCTTTAGTTTGACTCTTTTCCAGCGTTCAGAGGAAACAGTGTCTGGCCTGCTGTGAACTCACCATTTTGCTGGTGTTTATGGTCTTTATCTTGTGTGTGCTGCCTCTGGGAAATCAACATAGAAAAAGAGCCAAGTCCCTCTAGCAGCATGCGTTATTGAGGCAGACTGAGCTGTGTCAAAGTTAGAACCAGGATCCAGTGAGTGACAGCTGTTATAAACAGACTTATTCATAATGAAAGACATGCAAGCGTCTGCCCCATCTCTGCCACCAAGTGCAATATTAATCCTCTGGTGAATCTGTATTTAAAATATGTGCATGCTCACTGTGTAATTATGTGTCTCTGATGTTAAACCTTTCCTTTTAACTCACTTCCACTTCACACAGCTTCCCCTCCCATCAACACACTGTCCTCTTCCGAAGACATTCAGTTTCATCTCATTGAAAATGTAAAGGAAAAGATGTAAAAAGAAGAACATTAGCTGATCTTTCCTCTGTGCTGTTCTCTCTGTAGCATTTGACATGAGATATTATCTGGGCAGAGACACAGTGGAAACTACAAATATGGAGCCCACTACCCACAATGACCTGCAATTATCTTAATAAATGCCAGATGTGTACAGATGTTAATAGTCTCCTAGGCCCAGTAGCAACTTATACCTCTGCTTGTAAAGTTGATAATTGATCTCTGAAACTCTCTCACTATACTGGAAACTTATTTACAAGCCCAGCTTTAGTCGTCATAATGTTCCTGTTGGGAACATCGAATGCATTGTAATGAAATGAAGATTGACAGTTGACCATGTTGTAAACAATCTGATTCTACTGGCAAAATATTATTTATGCTAATAATTTACACTTTTTGCTTCTATCAGCATTTGTGGCAATCATGTTCTCAGTTGTATTGTAATGAGCTATTGTTATGTTCCACAGACATGATTGATGACATGTTTGACATGATTCACGTCAGATTCAAAATTATTAGAAATTCATGGTTCTGTCATATTAAATGGCAATGGCAGATCACCTAATTTAATCAGGAACTGACCTGAGCTGAACTGGTAATTATGAAACCCTGAGAGTCACAATTATGATATGTGTCATTCGAGAATGTAATGTATGACATGACAACTGAAATCACAGATAGTTGCCACAGATTTGCACAGAAATTGCACCATTTGGTGACAATGGTGAAAAGATTTCTACAGTAAGCTGAAATATTTAGTTTAGCTTTTAGAGTTTAGACACCTGTATAAAGCTGTAACAGCTTTAGGTCACAGTTAGAAAGTAGGAAAATGTGTTAAATTATAATTATCTAAATCCTCCATCCACAAAAACCCCATTAAAACAACAGTATTAACTGGTGAGCTACAGATATCTGAAATGAATAACATCTCAACTACGTATATTCCAGTTTTATCCAAGGCGTCTTTTCATCTGAACATCACGAAAAAAAAAATGTTTACTGAGAAATTGATTAGTCAACCAACTGCACTGTGACTTCCTTCAGTGATTTTCAACTGTGTCTCCATGTGACCAATGACATTTCTATACAGTTAGTCATTAGAGAAGAGCAGACGTTACCCTGCCTCTCCTGCAGGCTCCTGTGCTTCCCTGGCAGTTTTTTTTTCCAGCAGCAAGCTCCATTAACATGACCACTTTTTGTACAGCTGCCAGGAAAGTAAAAGATCAAAACCACCATTGTAAAGTAAAATGGCAAAACAGGCAGCAAGCAGCAATAAAGACCTAAATTCAAGCTGGCTGCTGTTGGTTAAAACTATGAAAAGTATATGCTCTGTCTGTTTGCTGCATGAGCTCACTCGTTATAAAACAAGTTGAGACAAAGTAGCCATAGTTTTTAAAAAGTTCCACTTCTCTGTCTCTTCTTACAGACACTATTTACAAAACTGTGGGAAGTGGAATTGTGGAAAGATTACATTTAAAATAAGAGCTCTTGATAAGTTGACACATTTTAGCTAAAACATCATAAAGACTTCAGCCTTTATCTGTGTTTCCAAAAGGCTGCCTTTACAGTTTACATCATCACTTCCAGAGAAGAAACATTTGGTCTGAAACTGGGGCAGACAGATTTGGTCTTTCTGTCTGAAAAGCAAACACATGTTTCCGGGATCCTGAGTCAACAAGTTATCAGCTGGAGAGGCAGCTTCAAAACTATTACATGCTCAGTCAAAAAGCCCACTCTCATGAGAACTACATCTCCATAGGATTGTTTTAGTGCATGTCTTCCGAACCCCGTCAGGATGGAAACCAAATGACCAGGAAACACAGCAAGGACTAGAATTCTTTGAGTCCTCTAATAATTCACAAAGACCACACAGACACAGGCAAAAGACTCACGTGATTCACACTGTTCCACTGGCCGGAGATCTCCATGTGGACGTGTGAAAGATGGATCTCTCCTGTTTTGTTACTAGTTTCCTATAAATGGCAAAAAAGAGTGACATAGTGTGACAAAAGCATTCATACTGGTACTTTTTTTATTGTATTCATGTGAAAGGAAAATGGGTGGAAAATCTTTATCCCAATAATCACTTGAACAACAATCACAGTCTTTGTGTTCCTCAACTCTCCATCCTGCTTCTGAACCCACTCAGAAACTGTAAAGGACGTGAACAAAGCTGGTTTTCTTCATTTTGGATGAAAGGGTTAACCCCTACCTTGTCAGCTCTGTCTAGGATCTGCAGGGCTCTGTCTCCAGCCTTTATCATCTTCGTCGTCTTGTTGTGGTAGTTAGGAGGCAGATCCAGGGACGTCAAAGAGGATTTAGCACTCTCAGTGGTTATCTGTTGGATTGGATGTCAGGAAACATTCATAATCATAAATGGCCTTCCCATCATGAACAGATGTGTTACAGGGGCTGGGGGAGTGTGAAGGGAAAACTTCACTGTAGTTCACAAATGATCAAACACACACTCCTGAAACACCAGCAGACTTATTAGACCTGTTGAAATCCAATCCCAGAACTCTCTGACCACTCACTGCGTAAAGTTACATATATGGGCTTAAAGTTACTCTGTAAAACCTTTACTTTTATTGAATTGAATGGACAACATTTAGGGCGACCCCAACCATGATGAGGACTATTAATAGAACTTAGACATGGAAACTATGTGTAACACATCCCTAAGCCTGGAAGTCCAAATGAAGCTGACCACCACCATCGCTTCCTAGAGATCAGAAGGAGGCCTATAGACAGATGGTCGGTTACTTTGAGATGCACACCTCTGTCCCTGTCTGAATGAATAAGACATGACGCAGACCTGCTCCACAGCCTCCTCCAGTATGTGCTGGGTGTCCTCCATCAGCTCCTCCACCTCTCGGAACATGTCGTTCAGACTGACCGCCGTCCCGCTCCGCGTCGCGCCGCCGCCGCCGGTCGTCCACAACGAGCACAGACTCAGAGACACGGACAGCAGCGTGAGAGCGGACATGTTCCCGTGTCTTCCTGCTCCCGGTGGCCGCCTGTGCCGGTGTGAGCAGCGGCGGAGCGCGGTGACGCAGCCCGGGCGCACAGCTGCGCACAGCTGGATCCGCTTAATGTGGAAAGTCTGAGGAGCCGCTGCGGTCACAGGCTGAACCGGAGCTCATCCGGTTTAATGGCGGAGACAAGGTTCGAATTACATTTCATGAAGTACGGGTTGTGTTAAAACAACAACAGAAGGTGCTAAATTCAGCCATCATACACAGAGGAGTTGACCTGAACAGACGCACGACTTTAAAGCAGAAATGTTTTTGTTTTAATTTTACGATAGCCTGTAGTAAGTATGCAGTCCTAAATACAGTAAGCTGCAATTCTGTGTCTACTCCTTAGCTGCATTTAAGACATTGGTTGATCAAATACATCTGTATGTACTCATTACTTTCATAGGGAAGACTTAATGTGGACCACAAAACACTGCAAATCCTGCTATAGCAGTTTTCAAACTGTGAAGACTTAGATCTGAATAACAGCAGATTTATCAAATCCAACATTTCTCATTTAGGGTGATTTCTCAATTGGACCAGGGAGCAGGACATAGACGAGGTTTGAGGGGAAAATGGATTTATTAAACAAAGTCTCCAAAATAAAAACTGGTCTTTCAGAGGATGGAGGCTGGTTGGTGGGTGGGTGGTGCTGAGGCAGGATGGCAGGAGACATGCAGGTGGAGCAGGCAGGGAGAAACAGCTGGAACACAGGGATCTTTAAACACTGGAAATACAAAGCAGTAGAAGACAGGGAAACACTGGAAAACAGGGACGATCTGGCAGCTTGCAGGTGAAATGAAATGTCTAATAAAGCTGCAGTGACCAGGTGAAATGGGAAAGAGCTGAGAGAATGGAGAGCCCCAGCATCTGAAGACCAGGCGTCCAGCCACTGAAGCAGTGCCTGATCAAAAAAATGAACAACCCTAAACCAAAAACACCAAAACTCCAAATACACTGAAAATAAATTATTAAAAACCATGACAATTTCACTGTTCATCTGAACGGCTTCAACAGAATTCGCCATCATATGCAGATGTCACGCCAGACACACTATTGATGTCAGCTTTTTATGATGCCATGTTTTATTGTTAATTGATGATTGGTGATATTCTGAAACTATTAGTAAATTAGTAATATGTAAAGTAATGTTATTATACTTTACAGAAAGTAATTAGTAACCTTGATTTTTTTTTAAAGTAACTTACCCAACGATAACTGTAGCTGTTTTACAGGTAGGAAACTTGATAACCTTTTTGAAACTAAGATTTGTATGGGTTTTTTTGGTTCTCATATCAACAGAAAAGAAACAAATGAAGTGCTGCCATGTGAAGAACAGGACGTGCCAGGAAGAACAGGAAAAGCCACCATGGGATATTCTTGAGTTCCTGCAGTTCCTTCTCGATGCTTTAACCAACGAGGACCCTGACCTGAAGTCCTATTAGTGAAATCAAAACAAAAACACACTGTATGGAACATACAGGGCCTCTATGGCACACTGAGTTTGTTGGCAATCAGTTCAGTTCAATTTCAATTCAATTTTATTTGTATAGCGCCAAATCACAACAAAAGTTATCTCAAGGCACTTTACATACAGAGCAGGTCAAGAGACCCGACAACATATAGAGACCCAACAGTTCCCATCATGAGCAAGCATTTGATGCGACAGTGACGAGGAAAAACTTCCTTTTAACAGGCAGAAACCTTGGACAGAGCCAGGCTCAGGGATGGGCAGCCATCTGCCACGACTGGTTGGGTTGAGACAGAGACAGAGAGAGAGAGAGAGAGAGAGAGAGAGAGAG
>JBBMOC010001780.1:0-10195 GCA_037975185.1 Centropyge bicolor
CTCTCTCTCTCTCTCTCTCTCTCTCTCTCTCTCTCTCTCTCTCAAACGTGATGCTCACTTTTTCTAAAATTTCTGAGAATTGCTAAAATTTATTTAGACCTACTTATTTATTTAAACTTTTATGGCCACACAATAACAACACATCATCACCTGTGTTTAAGTGATGAACAATCAGGGAAAAAAATGTCTAAAGAAATGCAAGCTGTTAAAAAAAAAGTGTAATGATAGTGTGCATTGATATTAATGTAAGTGTTGCCATGGAGACTGTGCTGGTTCGAGAAGCAGTAAATTTTGACACTGACTGCACCAATCAAGCTTAAAGAACTAATGTCCCTTTGTCCGACCATATCATCATCTGTATGTGCACATCAGATTGTTATATTTCACTGTCAAACCACTGGTAGTCTTGCATCACTATGTAAAGAATGCACATTTAATTATTCAACATCTCAATTTAAAAAATAATATTTGTGTATTATAACATGTGCCATCATCCATCTGTCCAATGCGGCATCACAGGGGTGACTCCTGTGGACAGTACTGGGTCACAGGCACCAACAGACATCTGCTGATGTTCAGTGTAATTAGCCAGAGTATGAGGTGTTCGGTCCAGGCTGTTGGAATAGCTTTAATGTAATTAGCTGCTAATTAAGTGTCAGTGAGGACCCGCAGTGCTACTTTGGTGTTAACTACACGTTCACACATGACTTCCACACACTGACACATGATGTATAAATAACTTAGTATAAAGATAGTGCAGATACATATCAGCTTGAAGTCCCTGCTACTGGATTTTACATGGGCGCTTAAAAAATACATTTCACGCATGTATGACTGAAAAAGTTCAGGAAAGGGTCACATCAGGATATTTTTCACCTGGATGGTTTGAAATTCCAGTAATGATGGTAAAATGCCACAAAATGAAGGCAATTTCACGTGAGGGACAATTTTTGTAGGAAATTTTTCTCTCAGTGAAAAGCAAACAAAATATTTAATACAGATTTCCATGTTCAACCCTGTCAATGATGACATCATTAATGTTGTCATATGATGCGTATTGATATGATATAAAAATAGGACAACAAAAATGGATCAGATTATAAAAAAAACAAAAACAAACCTGTGACGATAATATGTTTGATGTGTAATGATCCTAAATAAATAAAACTTAAAAACAGGACAATGATGATGTCACTAATTCTTTTATATTGAATCACTGTTTCTCTTCATACATACTGAAAATTCTTCTAATCAAAAATGAATTACATGAAATAGCCAGCACAAACAAATAAAATATGCTTACTAATAAAGGCAAGTGAAAGAACACTGAGGAAGGATTGAATCATATATAATCAAATGTTGTTTATAGTCACTAACCTACTGATTTTCAATCCACTCCACTGAGCTGCTAAAAGAGTTTCATGTGAAAAACATTTACATACTATATCACATTTCATGAACAGTAGCTTAACAGTGATTGAAGTAGAGCATCATAAGAGCAGGGCAGAGCAGCATAGCATGACTCTAATCATACTGAACTGATCTGGATGAGAGGTACATTAAGACAAGAGCAGATCAGAAGACAGGGACCGAAACATGATCCAACAATAAAACAGCAAAAATTGGGAATAAATTTGTTGCAGTAAAATAAGACCTATATCAAAAAACACTTTCTCCGTTTGAGCTTCTTCTGCTTTTCTCTGTTTTATAATCACTGTAAACTGAACGGCTGCTGGACACTTGGCCTGACCTTGGACACTTAGAGAATAAAACAGTTAATGAGCGCTGTGTTAATTTCCTCTTTAAATAAAATGGTTCAGCTCTTCAATGAACCCAATGTCTTTGTTCTATTCTTCCATTACTTCTGACCACTTATTCCTCTATCTGGAGACTCTGGATTATGCTGCTTAATCCTCCATTGTTGGCTGTTAAACTCGATCCACTTCTCCATCATTTTCACTTCTTCGTCTTCCCCTGGTTCTACAGACCCTCGTCTTCATCCTCCCTGCCATTGTTTCATCCCATGTCTTACAGAAACACATTCCTCCTCTTGTTGTTGTAAATATTTCAGACATCATCTTTCCATTATAAATAAAGAACAAGGTTCCTCCAGAGAGCAGCAGAGAGGAGGCTAATGGGATGAGAAAAACCACGGCTGGGGGAACAAGACAGGGCTGTATCTTTACTTGTCCACAAACAGTGCTGAGCATGTAATGGACGCTGGCGAAGAAGAGGAGGACATTAGTGCTCAGCATGACCTGCTGACCTTCGCAGCTGAAAACAGCAGAGAGAAAGTGAGGTAAAAATACACTCGATTTAAAGTTCAGAGAAAACCAGAGAAGATTGTTGTCTACAGCGTTCAGTCGCATCGTGACAGAGCCCAGCTTTGTTCTTAGATCTGCATCTCAAAATCTTCAGAGAGTTAGAGATGTCAACCTGACTTACAGTGAGAGGAAGCTTAATTAGGTTGTGGAACAGGCAGGTGAAGAATACAAGGCCCTCAACACAGGAAGTAACAAATGCAGACGATGTGGAAACACCACAGCTGTGAACCAAGGACAAGATATGTGGGGCGACCAAGCGGCAACCTTCGGCACTGAAAAATGAATCCAATGCGGAAGTGCAAAAAAGCTGCAGTTCCTCGAATAACCGCTAGAGCAGGCCGCAGAAGGGAGTCAATTACATTTGAGCCCCATGTTAAAATGTCCGATTTTACGACAGAAAAAAACATATTTACAGCCTGGTTCAAAACATGGCTCTAGTCTCATAAGCTGTTTTTCTACTCCATGACAACTCTGGGGGGGGCGAATTTTTTTATAAGGCGTTCGTTTAAAATATACAGCATACATCATTATGCACAATTCATAGCTGTCAATCTAAGTGGCGCCACTTTGATTGACAACTAGCCACTGACGGTCTAAAGGGCGTCACCCTGGCTAATTCTAGTCACTGAGTTTGGGAAAGAGATCGTCGTGGGGTTAGCCGGCTAGCAACGATATTTAGCATTTAATCTAGCTGGTTAGCCGTAGCGAGTTTGATTATTTCGAATAAAGCGGCTTTTTTCAGCCAATAGCGTTCATTCGACCCGCCTCAGCTCCGCCCTCGCTCCACCTCTTTGTCCATATTTGGAGTAACCGGAGGTAGGCTACCAAGATGGCTACGCACTACGATTTGCTTCATTTTTGCTCTTCAAAAACCTATGGGTGACGTCACGGACACTACGTCCATATTTTATACAGTCTATGGTCTGCACCTGGACAACAACATAGATCTGCATGGGAGTGTTCACCTAAGTTGAACTTTACACCAAAGTTACACCAAGCTTACCTACAATCAGATGTAATAGAATATATTAGTTTCATCCCTTAGTGTCCAACACAGATAGATCCAGGATGTGTTTAGCTCATCTTGGNTGTGTGTGTGTGTGTGTGTGTGTGTGTGTGTGTGTGTGTGTGTGTGAGCACGTGCTGGATAACAGTGGGAGTGGCGTTGTGGAGGGTACTATAACACGCCATCACCTCATCCATCTGGCCTCTGCTAATTAACACTGGTGCAGGAGATGCGCACACACACACACACACACACACACACACACAAGCACACACATCTCTTTGACTCTGAGAGCATGTGCAAGACAAGACACTGAGAGAAGGAAAGAAAAAAGGACAAAAGATAAAGGAACCATTTGAGACTGGAAAATATTGGAAGAGATGGAGGAAAGGAAGAAGGTGAAGAACGGAGATTTTTGTCTGTTATGTTAACTAATACATAGTGTACATGCACATCACTACCAAAAATAAAGACAGACAGTCCAGTTTGATGCTAGTTTTTCTTTGTTATAAGGTGGAAAACATCAACTCTGGGACTCAAAGGTATTCTTACAGCCAGATGCTCCAGCTGTTCGAAGTCAAGTTCTGTTTTTTTATGAAGAACTCAGTTATTAAGGGTCACTTCACCTGAACTACAAAAACATGTTTTTCTACTTGACTGTAGTAGTATAATGAAAGTGAATGTAATTTATTCCTTACTGGTCACTGGACTCATAAAGTACATTTAAAAATATTCAGCAGCAACATACATTGAGAGATGACAGGGAGTGTTTCTGTGTTTGGGTAAAGGCGGAAATCTCACAGACAGATATCTCAAAACCTGGACTTATAGAATCAAAAACAACTGGTATGGAGAGACAGGCAGGGCAGTAAAAAATCTTATACTAATGTGGGCCGACTGACCCCAACCCCCATATTTACACCTACCAACTTCTAGATGGAACATGTCATTAGCAATCAATGAAGAAAATAGTTTCAATCAAACTTGATAAAATACTGGTCACAAATATTTTTAAATTATCACCACACTTCCAAAACATGAAGACGTAAGATCAATAACCAGATCTGGCAACACAAGCATGCCAAAACATTTACACATGGAGTAACTGAAGAGCACTGATCCAACAAGGAGCTCTGGGAAAGCGGTGTCACACTAGGCTAAATATTGGAATAATGCTGGTTTTACAGTGTGTGTAAGAGTAACATACCAATAAGAGTGTGTGGTCAATAAAACAAGAGTGTGAGCTGATAGTGCTGTGGATCATGTAATCAATGATGAACAGCCCTCCACAGTTATTCATATAGTGCATCACAGTCATTTGTAATATGAGCCAGTATAAATCTCACTTACTGGCCTTTTGATTCTTTGTGAGCTTAACAAACGCTTGTCTTACAGCGTCTGTTTGTCATGATAAAGGCTGCTGGCTTGTTGAATGGAGAGGAGGAGGAGAGAGGCCGGGATGGGGAGAACAGAAAGACGAGGTGACCTCCACCAACACTGGGTCAGAGCCATGTTTTATTTTCACCTTGGCCCGTGTGGCTGTTGAAAATGTGTCTAGAAAGCAAAAATGTAATGTTCACCGGTGTTGGCAGGAATGAAAGCCAAAAGCATGACAATGACACAGTCAGAGTTGCAAAGGAAAGTTCAGTTTACTTAACAGTCTTTTAGGGCAGGTCAAACACTGGCAAACACATGCAAAGATGGGGATCCAAAGTCCAACAAAACAAATCAGGCCAAAAACACAAAAAACACAGACAATGAGGCAGGGAAGAAGTCAAAGGGGATTGGTGTAAATAATGAGAGTTTAATGAACCGCAAGTGAAGAGCATAGACTGTATAAAATATGGACGTAGGCTTCTGAAGAGCAAAAATGAAGCAAATCGTAGTGCGTAGCAAATCGTAGTGCGTAGCCATCTTGGTAGCCTACCTCCGGAGGTGGAGCGAGGGCGGAGCTGAGGCGGGTCCTATGGGCCGGCTGAATGAACGCTATTGGCTGAAAAAAGCCGCTTTATTCGAAATAATCAAACTAGCTACGGCTAACCAGCTAGGTTAAATGCTAAATATCGTTGCTAGCCGGCTAACCCCACGACGATCTCTTTCCCAAACTCAGTGACTAGAATTAGCCGGGGTGTCGCCCTTTAGACCGTCAGTGGCTAGTTGTCAATCAAAGTGGCGCCACTTAGATTGACAGCTATGAATTGTGCATAATGATGTATGCTGTATATTTTAAACGAATGCCTTATAAAAAAATTCGCCCCCCCCCCAGAGTTGTCATGGAGTAGAAAAACAGCTTATGAGACTAGAGCCATGTTTTGAACCAGGCTGTAAATATGTTTTTTTCTGTCGTAAAATCGGACATTTTAACATGGGGCTCAAATGTAATTGACTCCCTTCTGCAGCCTGCTCTAGCGGTTATTCAAGGAACTGCAGCTTTTTTGCACTTCCGCATTGGTTTCAGTTTTCAGCGCCGGAGGTTGCCGCTTGGTGAAGAGATGGGCAGGGAAAACCAGGTGAGAGCGCTGAGTGGATTGCGTGGCATGAAAGGGAGGCGGGATCTGAAACGACAGGTGAGTTAGTGATACACAACCAGATGAAAACAAACTGGCTTTGATTTCACAACAAAAGGGTTGATGGGATATGTAGACATGCAGGGAGATGTAGAAAGTGTGTGTGGAGCTCAAAACTCTGCGATGAGATAATTTCATTATGTGTGTATGTGTGTGTTCTGCCAGCACACAGCAGCCGCAGGTAAGGATCTGCAAGGTGCTCCGAGATGAGTCTGCAGGATTCTCTGGCGTTATTGAAATGGAGGAAGTGAGACAGGTCAATACGCCGAGCTGCCTTTAATCCAAACTGCAGACAAAAGTGGAACAGAGCAGAATTCTTAAATAGAAAGTCTGGCAGAGGTGTGTGAGAGAGAGGGCTTGTGTATAATTGTGTTTGTGGAGGGGGCCGAGCCGTCTGAGCCGAACAGATAAAAACTGCAGTCTCCTCAGGCCCAAAGTACTTGTTCATGTGGAGGCCAGTTGTGAGACGAAACAGCTGAGATTTAGACACCTGCTTAAAGAAAAGTGTTAACGTTTGAGCAAATTCATACAAGTCACAAAACGTGTAGGTTTGTATGTGTGTTTTTACTTCTGGTTTTAACACCTTATATTGCCTTTCTCTGAGCTGAGACAATATCCACAATGTCAGCAAGTGATTAGAAACCTGAATTTATCTGCAGCACAGGTTTCAGTTGAATGAGCTGAGAGTGGAAAATATTAAAGACAGACTGTAGTTTATGACGTGGAACAGAAGATCGACAGCTTTACAAAACTGTATCATCTGCATAAAAATGAACGTTTCTAGTGATGCCATCATTTTCTCAGTTCTCAGCATGGTGAATACTATTTTATCGCAATTGATAGAAGGAAAAATAAGATTAAAATGGAGGAAACAAAATGATCTCTCAATCCACTTCCGTCCAGTTGTTTCCCTCCCGTTCAGTGGGGGGGCTGTGGTGCAGGAGGCAGAGTGGGTCGTCCACTGATTTGCAGGGTTGTCCATTTGATCCCCGACTCCTTCAACTCAACTCCTGCATCTTGAAGCGTAAGCACCACCTTGAACCCCAAATGACTTATCATTGCTTCCTATTTATATTGAGATGTGGCTTAAATAGAACAACCTTCATCACCATCCTGTAACCCTGCAGCTGGAGGGGCACAACGACCAACACAGCTACTTATACATCACACTGTATTCTCCACCATTTACACACCATCAGGGCAGATTCCTAATATAATCCCTCTCCTGGAAAACCCCCGGGGTCAGCTCGATGTTGACAAGCGCCCTCACCACTCGAGTGTCCTTGATCTGAAAGGACGGACTCGCCGCCTGTTGTCGGAGCTGAAGTGAATCTTCATCCGCATCAACTCGCTGAATGATCCTCACTCCGCTTCTCTGTGCAAACATGGCTTGTCTGATAGCCTCTCCTTGACACTCTCCTCCCCACTGTCTGCAGTCATTAGCAGGAGAGGATGTTGAGGTTCAGTATTAGAAATCATTGTAAGCGTGCTGTAGAATCATGAGGCTGAGGGTTGAACTGTGACACGGTGCCGTTTAATCACAGATGTCACGGTCTGACATGGTTCCACTTGTGCATTTGTTCAGGAAATGTCCAGAGCGAGAGCAAAGAAAAATGGAGTCTTTCACAAAGAGTCTCATTTTAACACCTCAGTTTTTTCAGTGTTATTTGTAGTTCAGCTCTCCTGACCTTCACTTGACGGACTGATGACATTTTCTGAGGGCTCTCTGTTGCAGTGCTGTTGGAACTGGACTCTGGTTTTAGAGATTCACGTGACAGTAAACAGAGCACCGGTGGTTATCTGACCTCATCCTCAGGCACACTTTAGAAAATGCTGGGGACCTTAAAAACAGCTCTGACAATGTAAATATTTTTTCAGGGCCCCTGTCCAGCTCTGGGATGATGAATCATTGAAAAGGCCCCTGCCTATATCCTATCCAATGACTGACTGCAGCCATAAGATAAGCCTTTATTCGTCCCACAGTGGGGAAATTCACAAATAGAGGGGTTAGGCCTCGACGAGGATGGGATTCGAACCCACGCGTGCAGAGCACAATGGATTAGCAGTCCATCGCCTTAACCACTCGGCCACCTCGTCTGGCATATTGAACAGATTTTTTTTTTGTTTTTGTAAATCCCTTTATTATTTCCATAATGGGCAAATTTCCATTCAGGCTGCCACTACAATCCACCAACATGCTCATACATTCAACCCTGGTCTCGGTGGTGACAGCACTGAATCCTAACTACTGGACCACCACACAGGTTTTCTGAGTGAGACCAACTCCAAAACACTTTGAAACCAAGCAGCAACCATCTGAAACTAGTACAAATGTGTCTCAAGCTCCACGTCCTCTGACAGTTCCAGCACAACTCTGAGTGAACAGGGTCCATTCAAAAGCTCAGTTTTACCATAAGCAGTCTCAATATTAACTCACACAAGTCCACATCTTCTAATGTCTGTCCTGGTGCAACTAATAACCACTATACCATTTGGAGGTGTTGAGACATTAAGGAGATACACCATGTCTGTACAGGCTGGTATAGCAGCTTCAGGCCTCTGTCAGCATCAGGCAGGATGCGTTCAGGCACAGTACAGCTGTGAGGCCACATGTTCAGAACCCAGCACACAATCACTGCACTGTAGTTACATGAGTGGACTTGAAGCTTAAATAGACACCAGGGGTTGTGGTTATAAAATGCAGTGTTACGCAGCCTGTGTAGTCTGATTAAAACAGAAGCGTATCAAGCAAGACGGACCACTGGAAAACGTTCAACCAGCTCCACTCTCACTGTGTTAAAAGTGGCTTTCAATGCACCAGCCAGATGACAGCTATCCCAGATCGAACCTGAAAGCGACCTGTGAAGAAAAAGGTTTAATCCACACAAACCCTTCTTGATATCTGGGATTTTACCCATCATCCTCTCTGCTCACGTCTTGAATGTGAGGTAGCCCTCGAAGAACTGTTCCTCACGTTTCCCTGCACTTTGCTGGTCGCTGCCTTTGTGCTCGACTCACACTACGGATCACAGGTACAGAGGAAAAGTCTGATTGATTAAAAGGCTGCTGTCAGGGTTCGGCCTTGGCAGCTGGTGACTGCTGATCTGAGGCAGCTCCACACTATTAGGATCTTAGGACCAAATTAAGATTTCCAGGCTTCAGTGATTGAAAAATTACAAAAAAAAAAAACCCAAAAAAAAGCTCTTCTGTGACCAGATTCCAAATCCAGGCTTGAAAACATCTTTGGAAAGCTCTGGGTGACATCAAGGCCTGTGTGCTTGTGCAGTGGATGAAATGAAAGACTGTAAATAGAGGTGAGAGGGAGCAGGCTGCCCCCAGTAAAACCTGTCACCTCATGGTCACTCTCCGCCTGTTTAACATACAGCCTGCTGCTGATTATCCCATATTGACAGCACCTCCTCTCATGAGCTACACCTCTGTGTGTGGCAGTATTATTGTAGAGCGCTCCAGTGTGCAGCAGTGTGTAAACGGAGAGATAGCAGACACTGTAGCCTGTGGGTCACCTTAGGGTGCCATCTATCCACACAGGCAAACGGATCAATCGATAGTGGAACATTAATCTGTAGAAGCGCTCGCCTATAGCCCCAACAGGACAGCGCTGATTAGAATAAGAAATATGGACCCACCCACCCCTGGCTAATACTCGCACTCTGCCACACACACACACACCAAATAAAAATGACACCCCCCCTCCCTCCATCTCCAGTCTAGGGTGACACTGTGCTGACACAAACAGGCTTCTCAGCACAGAGAGCAACAGAGAAACACTCTCGCTGTCTTTGTCTCCACTACGGCTCATAACAAGGCGCGACTCACACTCACAGATAGATGAAGACATTAGTAATCAAAGTGAGACAGGCCTGTAACAAGCTGAATGTAAGATCACTCCAATGCATTTACATGTGAAGCAAGTGTTTGTGCTGCGTTACTATGATGTGTGTTTCTCAGGTTGATGCTGAGTTGTGTGTTGAGTTTCGGTGACCAGCTCCGAATGCCAGATGAATGTGAAAATCAGAACAATTTACAAAAAGAAAAATTTTATTTCTAAATTTTTTTTGTGCAAATTGTAATTTAAATTCCTTTGATTTGATTTTTAAAAAATGCAGCCTTCCAGTGTTGAGGTGAGTCACCCATATAGATTTTTTTTGGAGATGCTGCAACTACATATCAGACAACTCAGTTTTTTGGGCAGCAGGACAAAACCAAGCGGCAACCTCCGGCGCTGAAAAATGAAGCCAATGCGGAAGTGCAAAAAAGCTGCAGTTCCTCGAATAACC
>JBBMOC010001781.1:0-10189 GCA_037975185.1 Centropyge bicolor
CTGTGTCTCAGTCTGATCTGTCTCTGTCCTCTGTGTCTCAGTCTGATCTGTCTCTGTCCTCTGTGTCTCAGTCTGATCTGTCTCCGTCCTCTGTGTCTCAGCCTGATCTGTCTCTGTGTCTCAGCCTGATCTGTCTCTGTGTCTCAGTCTGATCTGTCCTCTGTGTCTCAGCCTGATCTGTCCCCAGAAGGAGTGAGGAGAAATGTCCTCATTGAGCCAGTTCAAAACTGAAATCAGTCCTCGCAATAACATATTCTCTCTGTCACACACACACACACAGTGTTGCAGCACAAACATGGATCTGCCTCCACCTGCTGGACACTGCGGAGGCTGCACTCAGATCTGCTCAATAACATGACTTCAGGTACTGATGATCACAAGTATCCATCAGTTTAACAGACTCTCTCTCTCTGCAGGATGTGCAGTGGTCGAGCGATGTGATTCCAACCAGAACAGCAGCAAACGGAGCTGATCTGAGTTCAGACCTGTTTGTCCTCTCTGTGAACATCAGTCTTCTTCTCTGGGCTCAGGTTCTCTCACTCAAAAACATGAGCAGACGAGAGAACACGTGACACAAACAAAACAGGAAGTCGTTCACAAAAACATGTCTTCATATGGAGACTGGAGGTTTATCAGACAGACCCAAACACGGCTAGCAGTTTCCCTCCACTTCCAGTCTTTGTGCTAAGCTAAGCTAATCCTGGAAGAGCTGTTGGTTTAAAGAAGAACAGGACGACAAAGACAGACTGAAACTTTTATTAACACGACAAAATGGACTCGTTATCACACCACAGAATGTGTATGTGTTCAGTGTGTGGAGAACTTCGGCAGCTGGTTTCCCAGTATGACCCGCCTCTCCACTCCCTCCTCTGAGATGCTCGCCAGTCTGACCACACCGCCGCTGGAGCCGTCTCTCTCCATGGCCAGAGACAGAGCTGAGAGACAGACAGGTGCGCGGTGAGAGGTGGACAGTGACTG
Organism: Centropyge bicolor; assembly: GCA_037975185.1. Lineage (NCBI taxonomy): Eukaryota > Metazoa > Chordata > Actinopteri > Pomacanthidae > Centropyge > Centropyge bicolor. Next base: position 979 of record JBBMOC010001781.1, read on the forward strand.
GACAAACAGACTGTAAATGTGTGTGTAGTTTGAACAGTTGGGGGTTTAGCCAGAGGGGACCGCAGTTCCCAGCATGCCTTGCAGCAGCGCATACCTGCAGCAGTGAGCTCCAGACACTGGTCTTTGCTCAGTCCTGGTTTGTAGTTGGAGTCCATGAAGCCGTAGATGTAGGTGCTGCCGCTGCCGCCCACCGACACCGGCTGTCTCACCAACATCCCACCAATAGGAACGCAGTACACCTGACACACACGCGCAGCAGACAATATTTATACACACTACGTATTAGTGTACATATACTCAGAGAGTGTGAGCACATACACAGGCAGTGCAGTACCTGCCCCCCCTTCCTGCGGTCCCATCCTGCCACCAGTATCCCAGCAGTCAGCTCTTCTCTGTAGCGGTAGCAGCTCGCTTTGAACAGATTTGCAGCCGTCTCCACCAACGGAGGCTCGTCCAGCTCGATGCTGGGGGCGGGACCACAGACACAGGTAAAGACAAACTCACCTGAGTGGATGCTGAGGCTGTCAATCAAGCTGTTCTTGTGTGTACGTTACCTGTGAAAGCCCAGCTGGTAGGTGACCACGTCAGCGATGGCCTGAGTGTCAGCAGCTGATCCAGACCTACAACGCCACAAACAAGCCAACAGGGACAAATGTTAGAGGCTCTGAACAAGGTTCCTGGGCTCCTTCACAGTTCCTAGATGAAAACTTTTTAAAAAGGGTTTCTGGAGCTACCAACTTGTCACACTGTCAACATGTGAGCATGTAACTGATTTAATAGGAACTGTTAAAGAGGGAAGTGAACTGACCTGCAGCAGAAGATTCGGTCGTGGATTGGAGTCAGTTTGTCTGTTACTCTGTTGGCGATGTAAGCTCTGAGAGACAGACAGGCAGCACAGACACACAGAGAGAAAGACAGGTTCAGACAAATGTTTCCCACGTAAAGAATGATCATCTACATTCTTTGGTTTTTCTTACCCGGTGGTGGTGCGAGAGTCAGCCCCGATCACAACTCCTCCATCGTACTCCACCGCCATGATGGTGGTCTGACAGACAGGTGGACAGACAGACAGGTGGACAGACAGATTACTGCATGATTTAATGCTACATGTGAGATGGTGACACTTCAGCTCTTTAATTCCTGTGCCTGTATCAGTGATGTGGTCATTCATTCTGTGGGGTTTTGACATTCATGTGATCTGCAGAATGTTGATTAAGCCTGGATCAGTTTCCTGTTTGATTCATCTGCCTGTTAACTGACTGCACCACCGCAGAACACACAGCTGGACCAGATGTGATCCATGGGAGAGGATCAGACTGATCCATCTCTTGAGTCTGGCTCTTATGTAGCGTTATATATCAGATCATCATATTGATTTATTTTGCCTTACTGAAACCTGGCTGAGTCATGAAGAATATGTTAGTTTAAATGAAGTGACTCCACCCAGTCACATTAATTCTCACATTCCTCGAGACTCTGGCCGGGGAGGTGGAGTTGCTGCTATATTTGACTCCAGCCTCACAATTAAACCTAAACCTAAACTCAATTACAACTCATTTGAAAGCCTTGTTCTTAGTCTTGCATACCCAGCCTGGACAACTCTGCAGCCAATCCTATTTGTTGTAGTGTATCGCGCTCCTGGTCCATACTCTGAATTTTTAGAGTTTTTATCAAGTTTAGTCCTAAAAACAGATAAAGTAATCATTGCAGGTGATTTCAACATTCATGTTGACGCTGAAAATGATAGCCTTAGTTCTGCATTTATGTCACTATTAGATTCAATTGGCTTTTGTCAGAGTGTTCATAAAGCCACTCATTGTTTTAACCATACCCTTGATCTTGTTCTGGCTTATGGCATTGAAATTGAAGACTTAACAGTCTTTCCTCAGAATCCTCTTTTATCAGATCATTATTTAATAACTTTTGAATTCCTTTTACAAGACTATACACCATTAAGGAAATATTTGTACTCCAGATGTCTATCTGATAGTGCTGTTGCTAAATTTAAGGAAGTGATTCCATTGGCATTTAATTCAATGCCATGTCTAAATTTAATGGAAGACTCCAACACTAAATTTTGTCCCTCCCAAATTGATTATTTTGTTGATAGTGCTGGACGGTCAATGCGGTCCACTCTTGATTCTATTGCGCCTTTAAAAAAGAAGTTAATAAAGCAAAAGAGGTTAGCTCCATGGTATAGCCCAGAAACTCAGAAATTAAAGCAAACATTGCGTAAGCTGGAAAGGAAATGGCGTTCTAACAATCTGGAAGAATCTCACCTAGTCTGGCAAAACTGTCTTAAAACATATAAGAAGGCCCTTCGCTCTGCCAGAGCAGACTACTATTCAAAATTAATAGAGGAAAATAAGAACAACCCCAGGTTTCTTTTCAGCACTGTAGCCAGGCTGACAGAGAGCCATAGCTCGATTGAGCCCTCTATTCCTATTGGCCTCAGTAGTAATGACTTTATGAACTTCTTTAATGATAAGATCCTAATTATCAGAAAGCAAATTCTTCCTGTCCTCCCATCCAATAATGACTTGTCCTCAAATATGGGATCCATACAAACAGCTGTAAAAGCTGATGTATGTTTAGACTGTTTCTCTCCAATTGACCTTAAGCGGCTGACTTCAATGATTTCTTCGTCAAAGCCGTCAACCTGTCTTTTAGATCCCATCCCAACCAGGCTGCTGAAAGAAGCCGTACCTGTTATTGGCACTTCTTTAGTTGACATGATCAATCTGTCCTTATTAACAGGCTATGTACCACAGTCTTTTAAAGTAGCTGTAATAAAACCTCTTCTTAAAAAGCCGACTCTTGATCCTGAGGTACTGGCAAATTATAGACCTATATCTAACCTACCCTTTCTCTCGAAGATCCTTGAGAAAGCAGTGGCTAACCAGCTTTGTGACCATTTACAGAATAATAGTCTATTTGAGGATTTTCAATCAGGATTTAGAGTTCATCATAGCACAGAAACTGCTCTGGTGAAAGTAACAAATGACCTTCTTGTTGCATCAGGCAGAGGACTTGTCTCTGTTCTCGTCTTGTTAGATCTTAGTGCTGCATTTGACACCGTTGATCATCAAATCCTGTTGCAGAGACTGGAAAATGTAATTGGCATTAAAGGAACTGCACTAAGCTGGTTTAAGTCCTATTTATCAGACCGATCTCAATTTGTACTTGTCAATGATGAATCCTCGAGACACTCTAAAGTTAACTTTGGTGTTCCACAAGGCTCTGTGCTTGGACCAATCCTGTTCACCTTATATATGCTTCCCCTAGGGAACATTATCAGGAAGCATGCCATCAGCTTTCATTGCTATGCAGATGATACCCAATTATATCTGTCAATTAAGCCAAACGAAACCAACCAATTAGCTGAACTTCAGGCATGCCTCAATGAAGTAAAAACCTGGATGGCCTGCAATTTCCTATTGTTAAATTCAGACAAAACTGAAGTTATTGTACTTGGTCCCAAGCACCTTCGATGCAAATTTTCTAAAGATATCAGTTCTCTTGATGGCATTGCATTGGCCTCCAGCACTACTGTTAGGAATCTAGGAGTAATCCTTGATGAGGATTTGTCCTTTAATGCTCATATAAAGCAAATTTCGCGGACTGCCTTTTTTCACCTACGGAACATAGCAAAAATCAGGCATATCCTGTCTCAAAAAGATGCAGAAAAACTAGTCCATGCATTTGTAACTTCTAGGCTGGACTACTGCAATTCTCTTTTAGCAGGCTGCCCCAAGAAGTCGTTAAAGACTCTCCAGTTGATCCAGAATGCTGCTGCACGTGTACTGACAAGAACAAGAAAAAGAGATCATATCTCACCCATTCTGGCTTCTTTGCACTGGCTCCCTGTCAAATCAAGAATTGAATTTAAAATCCTTTTGCTAACCTATAAAGCTCTTAATGGTCAAGCACTATCATATCTTCAAGAGCTCATTGTACCCTATTTTCCCAACAGAGCACTACGCTCCCAGAATGCAGGATTTCTATTGGTTCCCAGAATCTCCAAAAACAGATTTGGAGCCAGAGCCTTCAGTTATCAAGCTCCTCTCCTGTGGAATCAGATCCCAGTCTGGGTTCGGGAGGCAGACACCCTTTGCACATTTAAGAGTAGGCTTAAAACCTTCCTCTTTGATAAAGCTTATAGTTAGGGTTGGTCCAGGCGAGCCCTGAGCCATCCCTTAGTTATGCTGCTATAGGCTTAGACTGCTGGGGGACTTCCCGCGATTTACTGAGGTTCACTCTCCTTCTCTCTCTCCTCCACCTGCATCCATTCATAACCCATCGATGCATCGTACTAATCCAACTTCTTCCCCCTCTCTCCTAGTTCTGTGTCTTCTCTCCTGTCGCTTTCTGCAGGTTCTTGTGTTACTGGATCCCCAGAGTCCGGACCCATGTTAACAAGCCTCTGACTGACAATGTGTCCCCGTTCAATACCGCTGTTCAATATGTACACGCCTGTGGATTATATTGCTGCTTGTCCACCTCTCTCTCTCTCTCTCTCTCTCTCTCTGTCTCTGTCTCTGTCTCAACCCAACCAGTCGTGGCAGATGGCTGCCCATCACTGAGCCTGGTTCTGTCCGAGGTTTCTGCCTGTTAAAAGGAAGTTTTTCCTCGCCACTGTCGCATCAAATGCTTGCTCATGATGGGAACTGTTGGGTCTCTATATGTTGTCGGGTTTCTCAACCTGCTCAGTATGTAAAGTGCCTTGAGATAACTGTTGTTGTGATTTGGCGCCATACAAATAAAATTGAATTGAATTGAATTGAATTGAGTTATGGTCTGATTTATAATCATTTATTTTAGCAATATTTTACTGATTTACTTTAATCTGTTCACTTCCTGTGGTGATTCATATCTTTCTTTAAGATGTATATTCCAGTCTCCCAACTACTCATCTTTATTGTCTTATTCAATGTACTTCCTGGCTTTGTGGTTGTTCTGCTGTGTTCGCGCCTGAATCCACTTGGAACGTTCTACATTTTGTCAATCACTGTACAGGGATAAGGTGCGATTTCAATAAAGTTTGACTGATTATCAATCAGGCAGAAAAGGACTTGAACCACCTGCGTCCATTATCAGGGTCAAATTCGAGAACAAGGGACAAACCATAAAGCAAGAGATTCTGGAATTCATGACGTTTTTTTTCATCTTGCCACTGAAGTTGTTAAATGTTAAAAACGAAGTTACGTTCAGAACAAATGAGCCTCCCTGTGAAAAAAGCATCGAGTGTATTTCTCGGACAGCAGCGTGTTCAAACTGTTCATGTCTCCACAAACTCGAGTTTCTGGTTAATAAACCAGCTCGCGTCAGACTTTCCGCGGGGACTCGATCCAGCCCGGTTCGGTCCGGTTTAGCGTAGCTCGCTAACGTTAGCCGCCGTTAGCTGCTGCAGAAGTGCTGTCTCATTCAACCTCTGTTTAGAGGTTCAAAACTCTCCGAACGAACAGGACCGGGTCCGGGTCGGGCCGCATCGGTCCCAGAACACATGTACTCACCCCGGTGCTGACTTCCTGGCTGGCCCAGTCCGGGACCAGGTCGCTTTTAGCACAAAATTTCTGTCCGAAGTTCGGCATCATTGATGCTGCTGCCGCCATCTTGTCTCTGTTTGGACGAAGTGGACGCGAGAGCTGTTCGTGAATACCGCCGTTACTGTGATGTAGTTTGCGCATTTAGCCTTGTGCACGGCTGACCAACAAAATCATACATTAACATATGTCATTAAACAACACGTCATATTTCAGTATATGTTTTGTCGTATTTCTATAAACAAATGTAAACTTTTAAAAATAAACAGAAAGTCTTTTGCTGTGGCATGTTAACGGACACCTCAGCGGGGTCCTGATCGCCCAGGAACCAGGAAGAGAAGGTAAACACTGCTGCTGCTTCGAAAAATGTCTCATAAAACTTACTTAATGACTGACTTCGTTGTGTTTCAGCGCAGTTTGATGTGTTTCAGTTGTTAACATATATTTGTTTTGAATGATATTTTAATAGACTACCAGTCAGTTTGATGACCGCCTTCAGCCGCCTGAAGCGACCTGCCGACCAGACTCCGCCTGACAAAACCGTAGTTTATCTAAGAAATGTACACGTGATAGAAAAGACTTTTCAGATTTAAGAGGAACTGCTGTTAAACTCGGCGCACACCTGAGACAACCAGTGCGAGCTGACAGTTATTGATTAATTAATTTTTGAAAGACTATTGATTTCATGCATTCACAACATGTAAATGGTGTTTATTAATGTTCTGCCAGTAAACTGATAACAACAACTTCTTTAATTCGTGTGTGTGTGTGTGTGTGTTTCAGATGACGGTCCATAACCTGTATATATTTGACCGTAATGGCAGCTGTCTGTATTATAACGAATGGAACCGCAAGAAGCAGGCAGGGATCTCCAAGGAGGAGGTGAAAGGACAGTTTTAATAAGAACACGACGAAAATTTCATCAGTCTGCAGAAAACTGAACTGTCTCTGTCTCTGCAGGAGTTTAAGCTGATGTATGGGATGCTGTTTTCCATCCGTTCATTCGTCAGTAAGATGTCGCCTCTGGACATGTATCCTTCACTGCAGCTACCTGTCTGTCTGTCTGTCTGTGTGTCAGTACTGGAGGAAGTACTCGGGTACTTCTCAATGATCCAGAGCCCAAAGTGACACCTTCACAATGTTGGTTTGCTCCAAGCAACAGAACAAACCTGCAAACTGTTACAGACACATTCAGTCTGTTACAGACACGTTCAGACTGTTACAGACACGTTCAGTCTGTTACAGACACATTCAGTCTGTTACAGACACATTCAGTCTGTTACAGACATATTCACACTGTTACAGACACATTCAGTCTGTTACAGACACGTTCAGTCTGTTACAGACACGTTCAGACTGTTACAGACACGTTCAGTCTGTTACAGACACATTCAGTCTGTTACAGACACATTCAGACTGTTACAGACACATTCACACTGTTACAGACACATTCAGTCTGTTACAGACACATTCAGACTGTTACAGACACAGTCAGTCTGTCACAGACACATTCAGTCTGTTACAGACACAGTCAGTCTGTTACAGACACATTCAGATCAATGAAGCATTATTTGTGAAGCTTAAGTCATAAAATGTTTTTAGAAAACAAATGACTTCAATAGACGTCAAAATAATTGTAATTAATTTTCTGCCAATTCGCTAATTGATGGGAAAAAAGTCCAATATTTCTATTTCAGATTTCGTGGAGTAGAAACAGAAAGACTTCAGTACCTTGAGATTGTGCTTAACTACAGTAGTTGAGTCGATGTCTGTGGTCCTTAGCAGCCTGTCTGTCCTCAGGAAGGAGGGCTTCCTGTCCTTTCAGACCAGCAAGTATCGTCTTCATTACTACGAGACTCCCAGCGGACTGAGGTTTGTCATGAACACTGACCTGTCTGTGTCCAACGCCAGAGAGACGCTGCAGCACATATACAGCAACGTAAGACACACACACACACACACACACACACATGAAAATGACTGAGTCAACATGAATCTGCAGGCTGTGTCATGTTGCAATGATTCTGTGTCATGGAAGGCTTTTATTGTGAAGGATCTCTAAAGGAGAACTTTTGTCTAGAAAACATCATGGACCTGTCTCCCTCTCTCTGCCTGTCTGTCTCTCAGCTGTATGTGGAGTACATAGTGAAGAACCCGGTGTGTGTGTTGGCTCACAGTTTGGACAGTGAGCTGTTCAGCAGTCGACTGGACGCCTTCATCCGAGCTCTGCCGTACTACAGCCCACGAGCTGCGTAATTCACACACACATGCAGTTTTGTTGTATTTATTCTTAACATGAAGATGTCCTTTTGTGTTTTTAAACATTCATCTGCTCAATTAAACGGCTCCAAACATGTAGCAGCTGTCTGATGTTTTTTTTCAGGAAGCTGATAAAATGCAGCAGAAGTCACTAACTTCCTGATCCACTCTGTGAGGACGTCATATATCTGAAAGTTTGAACTGAAGCTTCAAGTAATTCTAAAGGTTGAATCTGAAACTAGATAAAGAACTTTGTTTGTCCCAAACTGGGAAATTATTTTTGGCTTCAATCTTCAAACTGTCAGATTCAAAAATGTCTTCAGACAGAAAAGTCGATGACACAGACCATCACATAAATGATTTCATTCATTTTCCCTCGTCAGCCTCTTCATGTGTGATGCTCAGAGAGTACGCGTCGTGACAGAGTGACTGCAGACCAGACAACAGTCGTGTCAGCTGTGTGATTGATCAGATATGTGCTTTCAAACTCTTAGTGTGTTTTACAGACAGAGATATTTCTGATACACGTGGCACAGCTCAGAAAACAACTACAGAACCTGAGAGGACAGGTTCAACACCTTAACGTTTCAGAAACTGAGCCACCTGAGCTACTCCCCTCCGTCTGCTCCGCGTCTCCATCAGCACTTCGGTATTCACCTGGACTCCAGCAGCTGCCGCCATTTTAAAGACAAAACCACTCAAAAGAATTAGAAACAACTTATCTGCAGCTTTAATGTTGACATTGATCAATACAGCAGATCAATTCTCTTTATTCTCAAAAAAAAAAAAAGAAAAAGCAGTGAAACAATGAAATGTTTTGAAAAGAACGACCTGCACAGGTGTGTCACACCCGTCAGTGTCCAATCAGAGTCCAAAGCTCAACCAGCCACAATCCTTTGCTTTGGCTGATGAGCCTGTGTCAGCCAATCACATTCACAGAAACTCTAATGTCCAATAAAACTGTCTCCTGTGATGTGACATCATCAAACAGTCATTCTTCTGCATCATCTGTTTAACCAATGACCAAGGACCAATCAGCTGCCTCGAGAGACCTGTGTCACAGCCTGTCCTGGTGACCTCACTTCCTCTGGGCGGGGCCTTTGTGGAACAGATAGATTGGTCGCTTCTTTCCTAAACAGACACACACACACACACACACACACACACACACACACACACACACACACACACACACANACACACACACACACACACACACACACACACACACACACACACACACACACACACACACACACAGTATGCAGGTGAGGCTGTCAGCATGTGTGTACCTGGATCATCTGGATGCATCAGTCAAATCAGATACCATCATTAAATGGATCAGGTTTCATACAAACAATTAAACACAAGAGCTGAGAACCATAAAGACACAAGGGTTCACCTGAATG
>JBBMOC010001782.1:0-10184 GCA_037975185.1 Centropyge bicolor
TTTCTTCACCTTGACCGCTCGTGTGTTGACTGACCTTTTCTTTGCAAAGAAAATAAAAACCATGTCGGCCGGCAGATGTCTCTATTTCATTCTTCACCAGCAGCGGAGCAAAATTTCCACAACAATTTGGTGTCAGAAGTGGGATCCCTCGAGCGATCATCTGGGACGGAGTGCGGACAGTGACAGGCCTTCCTGGAAGAGAAATGATTTCCAGCCTCCAACCTCAAACCCTCTTCTGAGAAGGGAGGACTGACCGCAGACGCCCCAGATCATTGCCGCTGGGATTCCACGAACGCATTTCAGCGAAATTTCATCTGGTGAGCACTGAAATATTGACATATTTCCTTTCTTTAAAATTTGGGTTTTTGAATTTGGTATAGCATTTTCACTTCTCATGTTATCCACGACCGATCGGGCTTTTGTCACTTGTAGCCTTATTAACGAAGTGACTGGCTTTTCTCACTTGAAGCTAACCAAACGAAGTGTAGCAGCTTTTCTCACTGGTAGCTGGAATTAACGAAGTGATCCTAGTCGTGCACGGCCCCCATTTCAGTGGGGAGGGACCGATTGTGGATACTATGAGAAGGAAATATGGGGATAAAAGGTCTAAATTATTATAAGGTCTAAACAGCTGAGCATGGGTTCCCAATAGGGGAATCCATACCAATATTAGAAGAAACCGAGAGCACTGAGGGAAAAAGAACAAGAAATGAGAAGAGATCTGATTCATCACACCGAGTTTCTCATTCTTGAGAAATTGGCGATTTCCTTATTCAATAAGGAGGAAAATTTCACTGGCATTTGCAACAAGGATGGGATGGATACTCTGCTGATCGATGCCTGTGCCTAGACTGATGGTTGAACTGCCGGCAGGAGTCTCAGAAAGACTCAGGGAAAGTTCCGCTCCGACAAACGGAGGACTGGATCCCGCCTGAAGTCAGGCACGGGTGGAGGACAACAGATGCTCCATCTATTTTACTGAGTGAGTACGGTGTTATGAATCATTTGCTCTACTTTTGAGACCTAAGTTACTAATGCAAATCCTTTGTGGTGGTGAGATATTTATTGAGTAAGGGTCCATAAGGGACGCCTGCATTTTCACATAAATCCTTCGTGGTTGTGACTTGTGTTGTGTAAGGGTCCGTAAGGACGCCTGATTTTTTCAAGTAAATACTTTATGTTTGTGACTGTGTGTAGAAAAGGGAAAACTGAGAAAAATGGAAAATGTGTATTGTACCATGCAGCAAGAGGCTGCTGTAACAATAAGTTGAGCATATTAATTATTATATATATGTGAAGGAGTTCTAGATAATCCTCACATAGACAGTCAGTAGAAGCTTGAAGAATTGTAATCTACTGTACTATTATAGATATATAGATATAAAGTGCGCCCACTATGATATATGGGCATGTGAAGTTTGTTTGACCAGTAAGCCCATTGAAAGTTTAAGCATATCCGTCCCAGTGAGTCAGTTGAATCATGATAAATAAAACAGGAAAATTGGGAATTTTATTTGACCTTCTTACAGGCCCTGTGAGAATGATGGCAGAACAAATGGGGAAAGAATGTGGTTGAAGATTTTTCACATTGGCACCAGATAAAGAGCAGCATTAGTAGAGAAAGAGAAGGTGAAAGGAAGTAGGGAAAGAACAGATGAATTGGCAAGCTTTCCAAAAGAGGGAAAGAGAAGCAGAAGTGAATACAACTAATTCACTTGTAGGCTTAATGAATAACAAGAAAAGAAGGTAGAGAGTATGTGTGAAAGAAAGAAGAAAAGAATGTAGGGCAAGAGATGAGGCTCTAGCTCCTCCATATGCTGTCTCCACATTTACAACTCTCACTTCCAAGACATTTACATCTGATAAGGATGACACCTCTATGGACAAGTAACACCAGACAACCTCTGGAAAGGGAGGGGGAAGCCAATATACCCTGACCCATCAACTCTCTGACCCCGGAAAAGACATCAAACTGACTCTGCTTCTTCAAAGAAGCCCTTTCTCCAAAAGCAGCTTCTTCAGACTGATGGCTGTGGAGCCAGGAGGACCGAGGAGGCCATGGCCGCCAGATGAACTGAAGGAGTTTGCAGAGGAAAAGACTGGAGCAGGATAGTCCACAGAAACCAGGACAAAGAGCGCAGTCTTACCAGGACAACAGGGGCACTTGGGGCAGAGGAAGAAGGAAACTGGCCACATCCGATGGTTCAAGAAAGGACGACAACCCTGACAAAGACAAGCTGAGGTGCTACAGATGTGAAAAATATGGGCAAACTTCATGTGAGCCATGGGAGACAGTGGAGGCAGGTCAGAGCATTGAGAAGCACACAAAAACAAACACATAGACAACACATAGAAAATAGATATTACACACCTAAAAAGGTGTACAGCTAACATGAGATTATGAAGAAAAGTTGGATGTAGGAAAGAGTGATCTGATCAAAACATTGCTCATAAATCAAGGTGCCATTGTTGAGAAAATCCTAATTCGCCATGTAACACTCCCATTTTGCCTGTAAAGAAACCAAATGGGGGTGGGAACCAATTCGAGACATCAGGACAATTAATGAAGCTGGGTTGTTGTGTTACAACAATATTGCCACAGGTAGACTCCTGCTGGTTTACCGTTATTTGACTTGGCAATTGCATATTGCAGCATTCATGTCTATCCTGACTCACAGTTCTGGTTTGCTTTCACTTTTAAATGGTACAGGGTACACGGGGACAAGGATGTCTCAAGAGTTTTGCATAAAATTCCATGAAGTTTTGCTACAAGCTGTGGCTGAATACATGTCTAATTGGCAGTTGGCGTGTGGTTGTACACTTGTTCAGTATGTTGATGATCTTTGGATGTGTTCCTCAACACAAAAAGATTGTCAAGCTGACACAGTGTCTTTGCCTTGTTTTCTTGATGGTAAATGGTCACAAAGTGTTGAAAGACAACTTGTAGCTTGTAGCAAAATCAGTGCATTATCTTGACCACATCATTACTCGGGTAGTACATTAGGTCCGGACCACATCCAGGTCATCATGGATGTACAAAGAGGGCAAGAACAGAACAAAGTGAAGGTCCTTTTTGGGCTTAGCAAGTTTTTGTTTTTTCCCATCCATGGATTTACATTTTTGCGGAGATCTCCAACCCCTGCATAACATCACTCATTGGGGTTTGACTTTTGGCCATGACTGATTTTTTTTTTTTTAAATTTTTTTTTTCTCTCTCTCTCTTTTTTCTTTGACTTTAACTCAAGAACCTTTTCTTTTAACTCTTTGACAAGCCTTTGACTCTGACTTCTAACTTCTTTCTCTTCATAGTTTCCCCTTATTTAGAGCTTTCAGATCCTACAAACCCATTTCTCATTCACACTGCCCCATTAACCCGATGAATGACTTGTTGACTTGATGTGCAAATTAGGCCTTTGTCTGATCTCGAAACCAGACGGTGTCAAAATTCACAAGCTATCTGATTTGGAACCAAACCTTTTCACACTCCTTTGCTCCCAAACTCAACTGCTGTTTGTAAATGCTTTGTTCATACTAACAACTCAGATTCTGTCATAGGGAACACAAGAGCTGATGCCGCTGCAAAAGAGCCACTAGTCTCAACCATTTGTTTGTTTCAACTCCAATCTCAAAAACTCCAACTCTCTTACAGCAATGCAGTCCTTTGCCACACCACAAGAAAAGACGTGCGGACATGCTGTGGTGCCACACAGACAGGAGCAGTGTGGCGGGACCCGCAAACAAACTTTGCCTGCCTAAATATTTCTTTCCCCGCTTTGAAAAATTGACACATAGGTGTCAAAAGGGGGGAATGCCATAACTCAAGACGTTTTCACCTAATAGATTTCAGTTAATGCAGAGGAATTTTTGTCAATTATATATGGTTTTAAGAAGATCCATAGTAAACATGAGTCCTTTTTTTTGAAATTCTTTTTGGCAGACATCCATCCCTAGGAGTGAAGCCTGTAACCAGGCCACTCCCCTCTACTGACCCATGTGAGGATGACGTTACAACATTGCAAAACTGTATCTTCCACCCTCTCAAGCCTCTCAGCAGGTGAAGTCAACCCTTCCACCACAAGATTCCACATCACTGCATTTTTTCCAACCTGGCGACGGGATCGTGATGAAGGACCTAGGGAGGAAACACTGGCACTCCAAACGCTGGCGAGGTCCACTCCAGGTGCTCCAAGGCATGTCGCTGTGAGGATCACCAAGAGAGCTGCATGAACTTGTACCAACCACTGCAGAAAGGTCCCTGGGCCAAGGGAGAAACTCAGCTGTCAACGCAAGGACGGATAACGCGAGGACAGACGGGCGCAAGAGAGGATGACGCAAGGAACAACTCAGTGAATTCAACAAGACACCAACTAGATGCACAGGACTGGCAATACAAACCTGCCAAGACTCTCACTCTGACAGAAGGACAAAGTGCAACATTTAACATCATCATCATGGCCCTAAGCCAACTGAAATTCATCTACAATCTGTGATCTGATCATTTTAACTGGGACTTCACACAGATTTGTTGTTACTGCAGGAATGTGATGACATCTGTGAACCTACAACATTACACACACACAACCAAAGTTTACCTCATAGGCTAGTCAAGCCATCAAACAAAATACTGCAGCACCAACCAATTGTTGTAACAGATGGCCTAATGACATCCTGACAAGATTTACCTGTTCATTAGAGTATCCATAGACAACTTCCCTCTCAACCAGGAAGTTGTGACTACATTATTCTATTTTGTTTATTTCTTCTGTTCTCATCCTTTTTGGTGATTAATGAATTATCAAAAGGGGGGAATTGTAATGGCAATTTCAACTCTTGTTTATTCGGCTGTCTGGGACGCCCCATCTCCTGCTTTGTTTGTACTGGATACCCCACCTCCTGTGTCCTCACCAGACTCCTTTGTCTTGTAAAGCATGATATCTAGACCTGTTGATCTTGGTCCAGGAGCAGACAAAGGAGTGTGAAAACACTCTTGGAAGATGCCGACACAGGTAGCAGACAGAGAGGTGGGAGGCACACCTTAGGGGGGCGTTCCCTATGGTATAAATGTTTAGGTTTTCCCCATGTTCGGGGTCTTTTCTTCACCTTGACCGCTCGTGTGTTGACTGACCTTTTCTTTGCAAAGAAAATAAAAACCATGTCGGCCGGCAGATGTCTCTATTTCATTCTTCACCAGCAGCGGAGCAAAATTTCCACAACAATTTGGTGTCAGAAGTGGGATCCCTCGAGCGATCATCTGGGACGGAGTGCGGACAGTGACAGGCCTTCCTGGAAGAGAAATGATTTCCAGCCTCCAACCTCAAACCCTCTTCTGAGAAGGGAGGACTGACCGCAGACGCCCCAGATCATTGCCGCTGGGATTCCACGAACGCATTTCAGCGAAATTTCATCTGGTGAGCACTGAAATATTGACATATTTCCTTTCTTTAAAATTTGGGTTTTTGAATTTGGTATAGCATTTTCACTTCTCATGTTATCCACGACCGATCGGGCTTTTGTCACTTGTAGCCTTATTAACGAAGTGACTGGCTTTTCTCACTTGAAGCTAACCAAACGAAGTGTAGCAGCTTTTCTCACTGGTAGCTGGAATTAACGAAGTGATCCTAGTCGTGCACGGCCCCCATTTCAGTGGGGAGGGACCGATTGTGGATACTATGAGAAGGAAATATGGGGATAAAAGGTCTAAATTATTATAAGGTCTAAACAGCTGAGCATGGGTTCCCAATAGGGGAATCCATACCAATATTAGAAGAAACCGAGAGCACTGAGGGAAAAAGAACAAGAAATGAGAAGAGATCTGATTCATCACACCGAGTTTCTCATTCTT
Source organism: Centropyge bicolor (assembly GCA_037975185.1). Lineage (NCBI taxonomy): Eukaryota > Metazoa > Chordata > Actinopteri > Pomacanthidae > Centropyge > Centropyge bicolor. The sequence continues at coordinate 5,843 of JBBMOC010001782.1, forward strand.
GAGAAATTGGCGATTTCCTTATTCAATAAGGAGGAAAATTTCACTGGCATTTGCAACAAGGATGGGATGGATACTCTGCTGATCGATGCCTGTGCCTAGACTGATGGTTGAACTGCCGGCAGGAGTCTCAGAAAGACTCAGGGAAAGTTCCGCTCCGACAAACGGAGGACTGGATCCCGCCTGAAGTCAGGCACGGGTGGAGGACAACAGATGCTCCATCTATTTTACTGAGTGAGTACGGTGTTATGAATCATTTGCTCTACTTTTGAGACCTAAGTTACTAATGCAAATCCTTTGTGGTGGTGAGATATTTATTGAGTAAGGGTCCATAAGGGACGCCTGCATTTTCACATAAATCCTTCGTGGTTGTGACTTGTGTTGTGTAAGGGTCCGTAAGGACGCCTGATTTTTTCAAGTAAATACTTTATGTTTGTGACTGTGTGTAGAAAAGGGAAAACTGAGAAAAATGGAAAATGTGTATTGTACCATGCAGCAAGAGGCTGCTGTAACAATAAGTTGAGCATATTAATTATTATATATATGTGAAGGAGTTCTAGATAATCCTCACATAGACAGTCAGTAGAAGCTTGAAGAATTGTAATCTACTGTACTATTATAGATATATAGATATAAAGTGCGCCCACTATGATATATGGGCATGTGAAGTTTGTTTGACCAGTAAGCCCATTGAAAGTTTAAGCATATCCGTCCCAGTGAGTCAGTTGAATCATGATAAATAAAACAGGAAAATTGGGAATTTTATTTGACCTTCTTACAGGCCCTGTGAGAATGATGGCAGAACAAATGGGGAAAGAATGTGGTTGAAGATTTTTCACATTGGCACCAGATAAAGAGCAGCATTAGTAGAGAAAGAGAAGGTGAAAGGAAGTAGGGAAAGAACAGATGAATTGGCAAGCTTTCCAAAAGAGGGAAAGAGAAGCAGAAGTGAATACAACTAATTCACTTGTAGGCTTAATGAATAACAAGAAAAGAAGGTAGAGAGTATGTGTGAAAGAAAGAAGAAAAGAATGTAGGGCAAGAGATGAGGCTCTAGCTCCTCCATATGCTGTCTCCACATTTACAACTCTCACTTCCAAGACATTTACATCTGATAAGGATGACACCTCTATGGACAAGTAACACCAGACAACCTCTGGAAAGGGAGGGGGAAGCCAATATACCCTGACCCATCAACTCTCTGACCCCGGAAAAGACATCAAACTGACTCTGCTTCTTCAAAGAAGCCCTTTCTCCAAAAGCAGCTTCTTCAGACTGATGGCTGTGGAGCCAGGAGGACCGAGGAGGCCATGGCCGCCAGATGAACTGAAGGAGTTTGCAGAGGAAAAGACTGGAGCAGGATAGTCCACAGAAACCAGGACAAAGAGCGCAGTCTTACCAGGACAACAGGGGCACTTGGGGCAGAGGAAGAAGGAAACTGGCCACATCCGATGGTTCAAGAAAGGACGACAACCCTGACAAAGACAAGCTGAGGTGCTACAGATGTGAAAAATATGGGCAAACTTCATGTGAGCCATGGGAGACAGTGGAGGCAGGTCAGAGCATTGAGAAGCACACAAAAACAAACACATAGACAACACATAGAAAATAGATATTACACACCTAAAAAGGTGTACAGCTAACATGAGATTATGAAGAAAAGTTGGATGTAGGAAAGAGTGATCTGATCAAAACATTGCTCATAAATCAAGGTGCCATTGTTGAGAAAATCCTAATTCGCCATGTAACACTCCCATTTTGCCTGTAAAGAAACCAAATGGGGGTGGGAACCAATTCGAGACATCAGGACAATTAATGAAGCTGGGTTGTTGTGTTACAACAATATTGCCACAGGTAGACTCCTGCTGGTTTACCGTTATTTGACTTGGCAATTGCATATTGCAGCATTCATGTCTATCCTGACTCACAGTTCTGGTTTGCTTTCACTTTTAAATGGTACAGGGTACACGGGGACAAGGATGTCTCAAGAGTTTTGCATAAAATTCCATGAAGTTTTGCTACAAGCTGTGGCTGAATACATGTCTAATTGGCAGTTGGCGTGTGGTTGTACACTTGTTCAGTATGTTGATGATCTTTGGATGTGTTCCTCAACACAAAAAGATTGTCAAGCTGACACAGTGTCTTTGCCTTGTTTTCTTGATGGTAAATGGTCACAAAGTGTTGAAAGACAACTTGTAGCTTGTAGCAAAATCAGTGCATTATCTTGACCACATCATTACTCGGGTAGTACATTAGGTCCGGACCACATCCAGGTCATCATGGATGTACAAAGAGGGCAAGAACAGAACAAAGTGAAGGTCCTTTTTGGGCTTAGCAAGTTTTTGTTTTTTCCCATCCATGGATTTACATTTTTGCGGAGATCTCCAACCCCTGCATAACATCACTCATTGGGGTTTGACTTTTGGCCATGACTGATTTTTTTTTTTTTAAATTTTTTTTTTCTCTCTCTCTCTTTTTTCTTTGACTTTAACTCAAGAACCTTTTCTTTTAACTCTTTGACAAGCCTTTGACTCTGACTTCTAACTTCTTTCTCTTCATAGTTTCCCCTTATTTAGAGCTTTCAGATCCTACAAACCCATTTCTCATTCACACTGCCCCATTAACCCGATGAATGACTTGTTGACTTGATGTGCAAATTAGGCCTTTGTCTGATCTCGAAACCAGACGGTGTCAAAATTCACAAGCTATCTGATTTGGAACCAAACCTTTTCACACTCCTTTGCTCCCAAACTCAACTGCTGTTTGTAAATGCTTTGTTCATACTAACAACTCAGATTCTGTCATAGGGAACACAAGAGCTGATGCCGCTGCAAAAGAGCCACTAGTCTCAACCATTTGTTTGTTTCAACTCCAATCTCAAAAACTCCAACTCTCTTACAGCAATGCAGTCCTTTGCCACACCACAAGAAAAGACGTGCGGACATGCTGTGGTGCCACACAGACAGGAGCAGTGTGGCGGGACCCGCAAACAAACTTTGCCTGCCTAAATATTTCTTTCCCCGCTTTGAAAAATTGACACATAGGTGTCAAAAGGGGGGAATGCCATAACTCAAGACGTTTTCACCTAATAGATTTCAGTTAATGCAGAGGAATTTTTGTCAATTATATATGGTTTTAAGAAGATCCATAGTAAACATGAGTCCTTTTTTTTGAAATTCTTTTTGGCAGACATCCATCCCTAGGAGTGAAGCCTGTAACCAGGCCACTCCCCTCTACTGACCCATGTGAGGATGACGTTACAACATTGCAAAACTGTATCTTCCACCCTCTCAAGCCTCTCAGCAGGTGAAGTCAACCCTTCCACCACAAGATTCCACATCACTGCATTTTTTCCAACCTGGCGACGGGATCGTGATGAAGGACCTAGGGAGGAAACACTGGCACTCCAAACGCTGGCGAGGTCCACTCCAGGTGCTCCAAGGCATGTCGCTGTGAGGATCACCAAGAGAGCTGCATGAACTTGTACCAACCACTGCAGAAAGGTCCCTGGGCCAAGGGAGAAACTCAGCTGTCAACGCAAGGACGGATAACGCGAGGACAGACGGGCGCAAGAGAGGATGACGCAAGGAACAACTCAGTGAATTCAACAAGACACCAACTAGATGCACAGGACTGGCAATACAAACCTGCCAAGACTCTCACTCTGACAGAAGGACAAAGTGCAACATTTAACATCATCATCATGGCCCTAAGCCAACTGAAATTCATCTACAATCTGTGATCTGATCATTTTAACTGGGACTTCACACAGATTTGTTGTTACTGCAGGAATGTGATGACATCTGTGAACCTACAACATTACACACACACAACCAAAGTTTACCTCATAGGCTAGTCAAGCCATCAAACAAAATACTGCAGCACCAACCAATTGTTGTAACAGATGGCCTAATGACATCCTGACAAGATTTACCTGTTCATTAGAGTATCCATAGACAACTTCCCTCTCAACCAGGAAGTTGTGACTACATTATTCTATTTTGTTTATTTCTTCTGTTCTCATCCTTTTTGGTGATTAATGAATTATCAAAAGGGGGGAATTGTAATGGCAATTTCAACTCTTGTTTATTCGGCTGTCTGGGACGCCCCATCTCCTGCTTTGTTTGTACTGGATACCCCACCTCCTGTGTCCTCACCAGACTCCTTTGTCTTGTAAAGCATGATATCTAGACCTGTTGATCTTGGTCCAGGAGCAGACAAAGGAGTGTGAAAACACTCTTGGAAGATGCCGACACAGGTAGCAGACAGAGAGGTGGGAGGCACACCTTAGGGGGGCGTTCCCTATGGTATAAATGTTTAGGTTTTCCCCATGTTCGGGGTCTTT
>JBBMOC010001783.1:0-10182 GCA_037975185.1 Centropyge bicolor
GGGGTAGGTGGGGGGGGTGGAAATTTAACAAAAGCAATTTGAAGCTCCATCACGCTGGATCCTAAGTAATTACTGGCACAAATCTCACATAAACAAATGGCAGTTCCTCCACATTGGAAGTGATGAACAGTTTTCTTTATGACTAAGAGATGATTCCTCTGAAAACTGTTGGCAGTGAGGTTTACAGAGTACAGTATCAATGATAACATTCTTAATGGATGTCAAGTGGCATCATTCAGTGCAGGAATGTGTGTGTGTCCTTGTGTGTGTCAGCGTGGAGGTGGGAGATCATCTTACAGCACATATAACTTCTGACAAGGGAAAACAGAGATTTCACAAACCTGCAATTTATGTTTGCCCTTTTCATAAAAAGACACTTTCTAACCACATTCTTTCCTGAGTCTCAACTCATCCGTTTCGATGTTAAGCTACCGTGAATGTAACTCAATATATCCAGTAGATTTCTTACATCAAGTCGTCCAACCTGCGTTTCTAGTGAAAAATCTAGTGACTGTTGTACTGATGGAGGTAGTAACATCAAGACAGCTGGTAAACATGGAGGAGGTTGTGAGCAGTGTTGCCACAGTTACCTTGAAAAAGTAATCTGATTATTGACTACTGATTACTCCTTTAAAAAGTAACTTAGTTACTTCACAGATTACTTTATTTTAAAAGTAACTAAGTTAGATTACTAGTTACTTTATGAGTTACATTCAGCAGCCGCCGACCCCCTCGCCTCAATTTAAAAATGACAACCGGTTTTGTCAATATTTATTGTAAGTGCATTTTTAACAGTAACGTCAAGTAAACAATGAATCTCCTGACATTTGACTGTGATGTGCTGCGACTCTAAATGTTTCTTTAAATCAGATGTTATGTTTTTGAAGCTTGATAGTATTTTGTTGCAAACACAGAGTGTACAACGAACCGTAATATTATTGTCTTTATCTGACACGAACTCAAAATAATGGCTGTATTTTAGGTAGAAAAGGCGCATCTTTCTCTTCTGATTACACGTGAGTTGTCCTCATGCTGAAAACGTGACTTGTCGCGTACGTGATGTCACTCCCCGAGACGCAAGAGGAAAGCAAAAATATACATTTTTACTAAGGAAAATGGCAAAAATAATGACACACTGTGACTTGGATATAAGTAACTTACGTCAGATTAGATTACTGGCATCACTACTTGTGAGTTTGCATTAACTGGGGAACAGAGGAAACCAGAGTCTCAAATAAAGGCCTTGATCTTCTCTCCTTGAGGATGGCTACAAAAAAACTGCCGATTTGTCCTTTAATATCATGTCATGGACACATTCTTTGTACTATTACAAGCTCATGCATGTTGGAAATTAATTGGATTTTTCATTCTTACATGAACTTTGTATGATAGTAAATTAGGAGCAGTGACTTCTTTCTGTGACTTAATATGTTATAATGGAATAATCAGTCCATTCAGTCTCACCATGAGCGGCAGTTTTATAGAAATATTGGCTATTTGCTGGTCATTTGGTGAAGAGGCTCTTTCACTGCTGATGCTGAAAGACCAGAATAATAAGCATGTATGTCAATTAGTCCTGCAGACGCTGGACGAATATGAGATTTAACACGACTACTCCAATCTGCTTTTTTTTTTTTTTTTTTATTGTGCATCAGTGTAATGATTCATCTGCATCAGCCTGTTGGTGAACGAGCTGCGGTTTCAAATGGGGCTGTATCTGCGGCGTTGTTTGTTCATAAAGGGGAACATTAGGGGAGCATCGGGGACGGAGATCGAAGGCGAGACGAGCGTCGGGAGCAGCGGAGACGTATCAATAATGTAAAGATATTTCATCAGTAGTTCAGGCTTGGCAGCGAGAGTTGCCTCACAGGGAGCACTGAAGTTCAAAATGACTTGACAGATTCTCCAAAGACAACAGAGTCTGTCTCCTGTGTCAACTCGGTCGTTAACGCTGCAGTTTTTTCGAGGAGCCTTCGTCGAGTCCCTTCGCTTTACGGCTCCTCATTGGACACACACCAACACTCGCTACACCTCGCCGTCTCTGTTTCCCCGAACATAATGAGGTGTGCCGGGATGAGGCTCTACCTTCTGGCATTTTTACAAGAAAACTTTGTCAAAGAAAAAGGTGGGTTGTTTATGAATATGCCCACTGAGTGAGGACTTTTTCCCCCCTCCATCATTTTCATACAGAGCAGCAGCAGCAGCAGCACAGTCCTGCAGCTATACACCACATGAAATATGACTTTAGCTGTGACAAACGCTGCACCCCTCCTTCCTCACTTCCACCAAATCCAATTTACTCATCTCTCGAACCGCTCCGCCACCTCGCCAGTACGATAATCTGTAGGTGTGCCAGGCTCAGTCGAGGAGAGATTCTGAAGATTGTGCTTTAGTGTAATTAGACAGAGAATTTGGGATGATTACATCTGCAAATTGCACCAAAAAGACAGAAAACAAACTGTGTTCATGACAAACATGCAAATACATATGTGCAGGGGAAAGTAGGGTTTTATCCAGAGGAACATATGAGTACATACACAGTCTCTGCCATCTGTTTCTACGACGACAAATAACACTCACACTCATTATGTGATGAAACATAGCACATGGATAATAATGGTTAAAGGAGCCTCTTAAACAGATTTACTGCATATTAAATCTGCCACTTTCATCCTGATATGCTGGTGCCCCAAAATGGCGGCAGCTGGAAACTGTTTGACCGAATCCAAACGTGCTAACATCCAAGGCCAAATGTTCGGGGTTCAGACTTTGCAAGATTACTTATTACATACATCTATTTTGGGAGAGTGTGTACACCAGTGGCGAGCGGTGACCTGTTACAGTGGTCATGCTGAAGTGTGAACTACAGCCAGCGCCCAATTGTTGGCTATTTATTCATTAATTAAAACATGTCATATGTTTTTAAGGTACCCCGGAGGTGTCAGGCTGCAGAATATTTTATTAAGGCGAGGGCACGGCTTCTATAGTGTGGGTGCGCGTTAATAAAGCGTTACCTCCGCGCTATGTTATAGTGAGGGACCGGGATAAATAAAGCGTTCCCTCGCTATATCATAATGAGATGTCTCTGGGGCTCTGTATACCTCCGGGGCTCCGTTTTCTAACTAGTACATCAATGCGATTTTAATAGACACTCTCACACTCAGAGTTTTGAAGTGAATCCAGTTATGAGCATGCGCGTCGGCAGATAAGCTGCTTCACTGACAGCTTTTCTGCCATTCAAAATGCTCATGTACAGCAAACACAGCCTCGAGTGCGGGTACTACTCAATATCGCAGTGTGCATGCGCGAAACAAGCTGTCAGCTTTTCAGCTTTTCGCAAACAAAACAGGATAGATAAGGCAGGAATTTCAGACCAAAACAGTAGAACTAAGGTATTGCATTATAGAACACACTGACAGATGAATATTTTCAATTATTTTATTGAAGGGCTTGGGCATGCACTGCATTTATAGCTTATTATGACCGCTCGCCCCTGGTGTACACCACACTCTCAACATATTAACATTCACTCTTATTTATACATCTCTACACATCAATCTGCACTTACTGCTTTTTGCACTTCTAGATGCGAAACTGTATTTTGTTGTGCAATGGCAATAAAGTTGAATCTAATATAGCACTGGTAAATGTTTGTGTGAAATTTTACTGTGCATATTAACTATTATGTTCTGTTTCCTGTCCTGAGGCAGGAGAGGATTTTTTTTATTTTTGACTTTCAGAATTTCACAACAAACACCATCACAGTTAGTGGAAATCTGTCGCTCTTATCTGCCTCATTTTCTAAGTTATGCTGATAAGATGGACATTAATGAAAAATCCTGTCAAGTGAAGCTTCAAACTTTAAAGAGCAGATCGACTTCGCCGCATCTTGTTTTCATGTTTTGTTCTGTTTCTCGGTTTCAGGCAGCGGGCCAGTTTGAAGCTGATTAAAAAAGTTCCCATCATAAGGATTTGACAAATAGCAGCAAACTGAAGGAAAAGGATGGAAAAGATGACAAAGATTTTCTGAGCCCGTGAGAATATTCTCAGAACTGATTTAATCAAAAAATATGAAACAAGGTTTATCTTGATGAAAATATTCAGGCTCTTCAAAGACCATCGCTCAAATGAAAGTTTATTTCAAAATCAATCCGTCAACGAGAGCAGAGGCTGAACAAAAGTTTAGATTTAAACAGAAACGTCGTTAGCGTCGGGTGCAAAGGGAGCCGGGAAAACAAATGAGTACATATTGACGACAAATTGAAAGCAAACACTCAGGAGAAACATTTGCTGGGGGGCATCCACACCAGCCTTGTTAACATTGTTGTCTGCAACATCAAGGTCACCACGGCGATGACACCCGGGAGGAGCCACGTCGACGACTGCTGGCAACAGAGCCACCGAATCAAGGACGGAGACGAGAGCGTCCAAACCTGAAATCTCCTATTGATCATGAACACATCGCTATGAGTTGAACATCAGTGCAGCATCAGCAATCAGAGCTGTTATTCTCTGCAAGATCTGACTGATTTATTCAAACTGTGTTCTGCTCTGAACCACTGAACTTCATATAGATTGAAGTTATCAGAGCGTGAGGCTTGTCAAGGACGAGCGCTTTGAGAGTTTTGCCGCTTTTGTTATAGATGGAGCTGGATCTTAATGTAATAGAAGGTAAAGTATGTCCAACCTGCTCCTGTTACGTCCTCTGATTCCTCTCATGTCCCCGGAACAAAGGTAATGCTCTGTGAAGTGTGCTTCAAACAGGAAATTCATCTTTTTTCCATTTCGGGAAAAATTACATTAAGAGTTCTGCACTTTCATGAAATATAAAAAAAGAAGGGTGAGATTGATGTAGCAGAGGTAGATATCATGAATTTATTCCCCAGGACATGTCAAGTTCCAACGAGACTTATAGTCTGCAGACGAGCCGGCAGCACTGTGAGCGTAATGTGGGCATCAGCATGCCAACGTGCTCACAATGACAATGTGATGATGTTTAGCAGGATACGGTTTATCACGTTCACCACCTCAGTTTAGATTAAAAATAACATTAGCTAATTTGGCCTGATGGGAATGTGATGAGGTTTGTAGGTATTTGGTAATAAATCAAAGTATTGGCCCTAATTAAATTTTGAACTGATGATGGTGCTAAATTAAAATTCAGGAGGCCACCGATGTTGTTACAATTCAACTTGAGGGAGACAAACAAAAAACAGTGGAACTTAGCTCAGCTTTTCCAGGAATGCAGTTTAATGTCATGTGACAAAACATGTTGGCCAATGAAACGCGCCCAAGCAATTTCCAACATCATAGCAACCTTCCTTGTAGTGTTAAAACGTTCTGTGTTTGGGCATCAATCTCACGGATCAGTTTCTCAAACTGGACTTCCTCCATCGTTTTCCATCGACTCACAGGCACCTGAAGTGATCCTACATTCATCTGGTTTAAGAATAAACATAATCTTGGAAAATTCACATGAATGCCCCCTTAAGTCAGAACTTAGAAATTTGGAAAATTTTGCCAGTCGAAAATCAATCTTTGCTTGATGTTAAGAATTTTTTTTTTTTTTTCACATATTAGATATAAAATTTTTGCTCACATGTAATTTGTAGTATGGTGGTAGGATGCAATTGCTAGCAGCCTTCCACTTAGATTAGACTATTTAGACTAATTATTTACGACACATCTTTGTAGCGACCATGTTTCCACACTGCAATTTATAAGCTCATGAACCATGTGTCTCTGGTCTAAGTGCCTGTTGGATCCTCCCAGGAGGGGCAGAGCTTGAAAGATGTGGCCTTTATCAGACATAAGCTGCCTATTCCAAATGTTACAGCTATTTTCCCAAGAGGAGTAGATCCCACGTCTACTAAACTGACTTTGTGAATTTTCCCTTTAAAATGCTCTCCAGAATTTTGAAGGTCGGTAGTGGCCACTTTTCCCTGTTTGCATCATTTGCTCAGCGCCTGCTCTATTAAAGCCCCAGTGACTGGATGCAGCGGAGCAGGGAAATAAGCAGCAACGATTGCCTACATTTACACCGAAAAGGTCAGGCCGTTTTTCATTGAATTTCCCCTTTTCTCCAAACACGTCTCCAGCCACTGTCACGCACGCCGGTGCTCCTTCAGCGCACCAACATTCGAAGTAATCAACATCAAATCACTTTACCAATAAGTTTTCTGCTGTTCTGCCAACTTTGTGAAAAGTCAATGATTTTTTTTTTCCTTTTTTCTCCCCGCTGGCAAATGAGGAGTAAAAACCCAGAAAATTAAAGAATGAGTTACGATTCATGATTTTTCTTTACTCCATTAACTTTTGTGTTTGTGAGAATGTCAGCAAGAGGTGGGGGTGGGGGGAAACATTTACCCAGTAGCTGTAATTTTCTTTTTGTTTCGTGACTGACATTTAAAAATCTTTTAGATGCATTAAGATGATCTGCAGTTTGGATTCAAGCTTTTAAAGCTGATGCTGAAAACACAAACCGGGCTGATGGAGCACGGCCTCTGGTCTCCTGTGGCCTCAGATTAAGGTATTTCAACAACATGTGCAACAGAAAACAATATTAAAAATGCATTAAATGAAAACTGTATTTACTCCAATTTGTTTTTTTTTTTAAACAGTCACTGCTTCTATTGCCTAAGATAACATTGTACTGCCTAAAGTAACTCCAGCCTTGTTACTGTTAAACATCAGTTCAATGGGGCGACAGATGTCAGCAATCAGACAAACAGGTTGTAAAGAAGCTAGTTTTGATTCGCTACCACTTTATTTAGATGGAAAACTAAACGTGAGCACACCTGAAATGTCGCTAAGGGAAAATGATGAGATGACAGAATGAGATGGTAAAAGTTGATTTTGATTGGAGCGACTCGCTAACTGTTCCACCATATAAAGCCACATATAGAGAGATATGACAGCAGGATGTGTGTTTGGAGTTCAGTTGGTAAAAACCTTATATCGCTCTATATTCATCCAATTAAATCTGAAGGATTGCGTCTATATGCCAGCCACATGTTTAGTCTCACTCAGACAAACGTCACCTTAGCGCTGTCGATGTTCTATAGCTGCCATTTCACTGCGACTTTAAAGTTATTTCATCGGCTTTGGAGTCTTTAGAAATGCAGCAGCAGGCGTAAAAGCAGTTTCTGTCCCGAGACTGTGAAGAAAAACTGCTTTTGAGCAGAGAGATCAGACTGCGCATTAACATGACGATCGCTCCCGCTACGAATGATGCGCAGCCGAAACGCTGTCTGCTCTCACAAACAACCACCTCCTGATTGCTACCAGGACCAGCTTTGTCGCCATTCACCCCCCAAAAAAAGAGTCATTTGTTGCCACATGGCATCGCGCCTGCGAGGAGCTTATGAGGAGGAGAATCTGCGATAATGGATTTGTGGCGCCATGTCTCCCCCGACTCCTGCAGCTGAAAAATTTATGCAATTAAATTTCTAATTTCAGCTGGGTAATCAGGTCAGACCTGTCTGACTTCATTATCAAGAGCAGAGCTTCTTATTAAAATCAATCAGATGAAGACTTGATTCACAATCGTGACTTTGGGCTTCACTGGAGCTCGTTTGTGAGATTAGTGCCGTGGAAACGATCACTAATCGTCGGCTTTTTTAACCTCTGCAGAACCTTGAGATGAAATGCAACTGAAGAGTTAAAATAAACCCCGATAATTATAATTAATCAATGAAAAAGGATTCATTTCCTTTCAGTTAAAATTTGCACTGCAACACAGTTATGTGAGCATTGGAAGCCATTTAGACAATCCTGTAATTAAAGGGAAGTTGATAAATGTTGGGGTTGTACAAAAAAGTCTCTGTTTCAAATAGCTGTCTAACAATGCATGCTGGGAAGTTTATTAATCTGCTGATATAAAATGCTTCTCGAAAAATGAATTTAAAGTGTCAGAGAAACTCCTTCATAATTAATATCATAAATCAATAATAGAATTTAGTTGGAATGAATAAAAGTTGAGTTAATGACAAATGATTGGTCGATTACTTTGAATTCCTGTATGATGTGTGTACATTTAACCTTTTAAGGATTTTGGCTTTTGAACTGAAAACCAAATTGTGAATTTCCTCACTGTGGGACAAATAAAGGTTTATCTTATCTCATCTTAAATTATAGTCGTAGAATTGTGTCCATGCATCCGTGACTGGAAAGAGATGGGGACAGATCAAACCATGGAGCCAGTTACATTTAAACTAAGAGAGAACTATGTGAAAGAAGATGAAGAAATACTTTCATCATGAAAAGAAGAGTCTGAACTTATGCAGCCGATTGATCTTATACTGGATACCTGCCATTCTTTTCAAGACGGCAATCAAAGTTCAAGTATAAAGACGTTAAGTTTAAGTCGGCATCAGCACATGAGCTGGTTCTACTGAAAGCTCATCTTGGCACCTCTGATCGCAGACACAGAACCACATGAATGCATTATTCAAAATGCAGATAATAATGACCTGCAAGTCGTCTCTGCTGATTTAATATCGGCAGCTTCAGCCCCCCCCAAACACCTGAGCCAAGACAGAGCGAGCCTCATAATCGTCTCTGCAGCACCTGTGCCCATGCAAAGATGCACAGTGTGTTTACATTTCCCACATCCACAGCGCTCCCCTTCGCGCCTCCTGCACTCGGGGGCACAAACACACCCAGAGAAAACACATTACTGATGTTCCCAGATCTGCCTTTTCATATGTTTGCGTTTTCTCGAGCTTCCACCCTCGCAGTGTTTCAACAAGGAGAAACAGAATCGGCTGCAAAGAGGCGACATTTCACCAAAGGGGTTTGGAATAAAAACAGATATTAAATCAGGTTTGGTTTGAGATGATGGATGCAAGCGAAATGGAGTCTGAGGAGGAAAAAAAAAGCAGGTGTAAATGTGTCCATTCCTGCACCTGCATCACGAGAGCGGCCATGTCTCGGCGGCAGCGAACTCCTGACAAAAAGGTGAGAGAGGCTTTGATGAGAATCAGCCAGCTTTCATGTGGAGCCAGAGGGGGAGAGAGCCCTGGGAGAACAGCTCATCTATCTGTGTGCTATAAGGAGAACAGTCGCCTCAGGCAGCAACACACACACACACACACACACACACACACACACACCTGATTTGTTACACCCTCGTATGTTATACTCCACTGACTTACATTTATTCCCTAACTTCTGATCTAAATTCTCCACACAGCATGACTAACTACCGCTGTCACCCCGATATTAAAATAAGCACAGATTCTGACTCTCAGCCATAAAAATAAGCCCTTTCGCAGCATGGGAGCGCTGAAACACCGATTTCAAACAGACTTCCACGACACAAGGGCTTTGAAAACGCACACTTTTAGTCAGACAGAAATAGAAATATTCTCCGAGTGTTGAATCATTTCTGGAGCATCATCCGCTCTCGGTCGAGAAAGAGTCCTTCAGAAAAAAAAATGAAACAATAAAATAATAAATAAAACATCATTGGAGACATTATTTCTGATTACGCAGTCTAAACTAAGAATTTCAATGCGTCAGCTCTTGTTACTAATGTGCTGCATGAGAAAGCTGCAGAGCGAATCATTTCTACAAACACTACAGATGGGCAACACTCCTAGCAACAGGCAACAACGTGGGCATAAAAAAAAAACAAAAAAAAAAAATCCAAATGTTCCCTGGCAACAAGGTCTTTCTACGGGATTAACATAAAGGAGCAATGATGAGCATGTTTAAAGATCTGATGGGAAATTATCTTCATTTTCCTGCGCTCCACAGGGAGGTCAGAGGTCAACCGCAAGACGATGTGTTTATGAGCTGTAGGAAGTGTTATTCATCAAGAGCACATGGAAACATTTTCTTACATTCAAAGATGAAGGACTGAGTGTTTTCTGTGTGAAGCTGTGGATAAATATTTGTTTGTCTGGAAGCGGATGATCTCAGTAGTGGAGAGTCTGATCTTGGATCATTTGGGCATTTAACCTCACCGACCTGTGACGCTGTGTGTGTCTAATAATTTTTGATACATCCTCCATTGAAAATAGTACAGAGACAATATATTTAAATGTTAACCTCATCATCTTCATTGATTTTTGTAAATATCTGCTTATTCTGAATCTGATGGCAGCAACATGTTTTTGGGACAGGAGCAACAAAAGACTGTGAAAGTTGTGGACTGATCCAAAAACACCTGTTTGGATC
>JBBMOC010001784.1:0-10179 GCA_037975185.1 Centropyge bicolor
CTCAACAACCACTGTCCCTGCTGCACGTGGAGGGTGTAAAGGTGTGTGTGTGTGTGTTTCCTGTGGACTGAGACAACCATGCTGCGATTAGTCGACTCTGCTGATTCACAGAAAATCATTGATGTTGAGAGAGAGATGATGAAACTGAGTGAAATGAGTTTGGCTTTTGTAAGTGAGCCGGACAACTTCCCTTTGTGTGTGTGTGTGTGTGTGTGTGTGTGTGTGTGTGTGTGTGATCAAAGTTCGGAGTCTATAATGAAACAATAATATCTGTCAGTTCAGTGATGTGTGGTGAAGTCAAACATCAGAGTTCACACAGAAAATTAAATGAAATATAAAATTCTGATTAAAGTCAACTGAAAAAAAAAAACAGTAAATTAAAACATCTTGGATTCGACTTCTCGTATTTAAATCGTTGGAACAACCTAAACGAGCACAGAGACACAGTCCGTGTCGTCCCACCTGCCTGAGTCTGTTCTCACCTTCGTGGCCATGAGGAACTTGTTCCAGTCCTCCTTGTTGGCTGCTTTCCCCACAGGCGAGAGCTCCACCTTGTTCCGCAGCACCGGGTAGCCTGGAGGCAGGAAGAGCACAGACTGAGGCGGAAACTCACTCTTACACTGAGAAGCAGAGTGATGATGTTCACATGTTCCTAATGTAAGATCATTACAGACATATAGAAGCACTGAACATTTAGTGGACAAAAAAAAACTAGATCCAGGAAGTCTTTCTTGAAATTAAATGCTGCAGAAAACAGTGGAAAAAAACCTAAATCACTGAAGAGAAATAATATTTGTTTATTCTTTCAAATGTAAATAACAAGTTTGGTGTCTGAATTATACTTTTTATTAACATGTTAAAATAGCCATCACAGTAGTTATCACAAGTATTTTCACACATTGAATCATATTTTTATTTTATTTACAAATTAAATGTGTTTTTGCTAAGAATTTTCTCATAAAATCTTTATATTATACCTCTGATCTCTTTTCAGGTTTGAATTCACCAGATTTGATGAGTGTGTGTGTGTGTGTGTATGTGTGGGTGTGGGTGTGTGTGTGTGTGTGTGTGTGTGTGTGTGTGTGTGTTACCGGTGAGGATACAGGGCAGAGAGCGAAGGCCGGTGTTGGCGGCCACCAGCGAGGCTTCGTACGAGTTCCTCTCGTCACGCGGCAGAACCTGCTCCAGCCGATTGTCCATGGACACCATGAGCACCCAGTCACGGATCTGCTCCCGCTGGGCGTCCTGCAACGCACACACACACACACACACACACACACACACACACACACACAGAGCATCTGGGTGTGTTTGTCGACAACATCCTCCAGCATA
This sequence comes from Centropyge bicolor, assembly GCA_037975185.1. Lineage (NCBI taxonomy): Eukaryota > Metazoa > Chordata > Actinopteri > Pomacanthidae > Centropyge > Centropyge bicolor. Next base: position 1,336 of record JBBMOC010001784.1, read on the forward strand.
AACAGGAGCTCAGCCAAACGTTAGCTGAGACTCTTTTTCAACCTATCTGGAATTGGATTAGATACCAGTATGAAAATGAACTAGGGCAGCGACTAATGATTGTTTTAATTATTGATTAAAGCTGTTGATTATTTTCCAATTTGTATTTTCTAATTTGTTCACGCTGGTATAAAACAATCTGAAAAATGCTTCATCTTTAAGAAGCTGTCACCAAAAAAAGTTTTTGTCAGATAAATGACTGAAGGCAGGGAATCAGTGTGTGTGTGTGTGTGTGTGTGTGTGTGTGTGTGTGTGTGTGTGTGGTGGATGAGGTCTTACAGTGACGCAGAGTTTAGTGGGAATGGGGACCTCAAAGGGAATGTCGGTGTCCAGGAAGTCCGAATGGTCCAGAGCGTCCAGGGTCCCCTCGTCCGTCGCCTGGAGACACAAACCAACCAATCAGAAACTACAACAGATTTCAGATCTGCAAACAGAAAACTTCACTTCTGATCAGTTTAATTTCACGTTTACTCACGTCACACAGATCCAGGAAGTGATTGAGGAAGATGAAGGCCATGTTCTCCCAACCGACCGCCTGTCAGGAGGAAGAAAGAAAAGAACATTTTATTTACTCTGGTTCACAGGTTCATGTTTCAGTCAAGGAGCTGGGATGGTTCTATAGAGCACATGTTCATAAAACGTTATGAAAGGCCTTCAAGGATTAATAGTTCTTATCTTAAAAAACCTCAATAGCTGTAGAACAGATTTTATATTGTTCTGTGATTTTCAAACCTGACCAGTCAATGCAAATATAGAATTCTAGGTTTGTTTCTAGTCATGGAAATCCTGGAATATATCATGAAATTTTGAGATGTACTAGAGTCGAGAAAACTGGAAAATTTACAGAATAGCCAGGAATTTTACCAACTGGTTTGCTTCCTTCACAAATGGGAACTTTCCCAGGCACCAGGTAGGAAGAACATTTTTAGATCACGACCAACACTGACACAGATTATGAGAGGAACATTTTGTGAGGAGGAAGAGGAGCTGTGGAGCTGGACCCACCCTGCAGGCCAGACCGGCCTCGTAGAAAGCCTTGTCTGCAGGAACGAGCTCAGTGTGACGCAGCAGAGACACCGACAGCTTGGCTGCTATACCGGTCTGGAAATAAACAGCAGAGGAGGAGGAAGAAGAAGAAGAAGAAGTTTTGATTGTAAAATTAGTAATAAAACAAGTCAACTGTCAATCTGTCGCCGCCGGCTGTGGAGGAAGAGGAAGAGCGTTAAGCTCTGAATACATAATCTATCGGAGGTGTAAGTTTGTTTTGGATATAAAGTGAAAATAAAGCTTTGGGCGAAGCCTCTGTGTGTCTGGTACCAGCTGCTCCACTCCTTTGGCGGCGGAGCGCGTGGCGTAGTAGTGAGCGATCAGCAGCATCTGCTCAAAGTCTTCATGAGCCGGAGAGTTGGCCTCGGCCGACCTCGACATGTTCTCGCACTGGAATCATTCAAAACACACAACACAGGCATCAGGAAAAGGAGAGTCACAGATCTGAGAATGACTATAATGACTAACGATATTCGATATATAATTCTGTCACTGCGGTTGTCATATAGCACAGAATAGTATATAATACTATATTATACCACATATTACCCTTATATATTATTATCAGCACATTACTAATATTATTATTATTATATATATATAGGAGTGTGTGTAGCATATATTACACTTCCATACTGTTATACATGTAGGTTATATACTTGTATATTATATATTACTACTTTGTTATTATTATCATTATTGCTACTATTACTGTACTACTACTAGTATTTCTGTCACTGCTGTTGTTGATATTGATGCTATATAGCACAGGGCAGGATAATATATTATTATTATAACACATATTAATATTAATATTATTATTATTAGTAGTATATTATTACTACTATTATAATTATATGTAGTTGAGTGTAGTATATATAACATTACATTACTATATCATTATATTATACATGTACATGTATGTCATACAATGTATATGCTATATTATATTATACTACTACTATATGCTATATTGTATTATTTTATATTGTATTATTATTATAGTACTGTAGTACCTGTTACTAGATTATATTTACCATAATGCACTATAGTATTAGCATTACCACTGCTGCTATTGTACCTTGTACACACTCAGGTATACACATTCAAACTTCTGTTATCTCTACTGCCTAATTTATTGTGTCTATTCTTAGATTTTTTTTTTCTACTTTATATTCTACTTTATATTTTGTATTCTAAACAATAATATATATAACAATATAGGAGAAATGATGGAGATGTCAATTTCTCGGAGGGAACCTCCCAAAGGGATTAATAAAGTACTCTGTCTGTCTGACTGTTGAATATCATCAGGAAACGCAGACCAAGGAGCCATTTTGGCTCTGATTTACCAGCTGCAGCAGGAAGGTGCGGAGGTCGGCCCACATCCGGTACGACTCCGGTCCGTCAGTGTCAGGAAGGTTGATCAGGTCCAGGAACAGGCGCTTGTAGATGTTAAAGTTCTGAGAGAGAAAAAAGGTGAAAATTATTGTGAACTAAATATACTGCTCTGCTCGACTGTTACAGCTCTAATAAACAACAGAAGTGTGAGAAGGCAGAGTGTATATTCAGCACCTGAGGGTTAGGGGGCGCTCCGTGCTGGATGTAGAGCTGCAGAGCCTTCGGAGCCTCCTCCTCCTTGATGAGGTGAGTGGCATACAGAGCGACGTACTTATGGAGGATCTTAAAGTTCTGACAGAACAGGACAGGGACGATGAGGAGGCCGACATGACGTCAGTAAACAAACAAACAAACCAGGAGGGCGTGGATGCTGGTGTGTGTGGTACCTGTTTAGACGCTGTATCCAGACACTTGTCCCACTGGCCTCTCTCTGCATACATGTCCAGAGCCGCCATGACATCCACACCCACCAGCTGAACACACAGCCATTAAAAAAACAGCTTTTCAGTTTCATTAACGACAACATGAAGGTTGAAAATAGACCATTTAAAAACAGAGATCCAGTGATCACAGATAAACACACACAGAAAACTCTCCTTCTGTGATCAGAGTTTTACTAAAAGGACAAAATGGGTGAAGGATGAATTTTTCTGTTTCTGTCAGTGTGATGGTTTCAGTGGCTGTACTCACAGAGTCCACTTTGCCCTGGTTCTTCAGGTGCTCTTTGTATTTCTGGTCCACGTAGTCCTCGTACCTGTCAAACATCAGAGCAATGACACTCAGACAAGAGACAAGATAACTCTAGTGATCCTGAACTGGAGATAATTAACTGCACCTTTATGAGGTTAGAGCTATATTTTTACATTAGGTGGCTTTTTCAAGCTTTTGTGCTGAAGAAGAAAAGTGAAAACACACAACAATGAGTGAAAGAAGTTCAACTAATGAGAGAGTTATTCAGTGTGTTTACATTTTATTTTGACTTTAAATTCAGGGTCAGTCTTTGACTTTGCTGCTGTTTGCGTGTGTGTGTCGTGTGTGTGTATGTGTGTTTAAACCTGGGCTCCAGCTCTTTGGCAACTCGCTTGGCTTTGTTCCACTCTTCACCCGCAATGAAGACATCGATTGCCTCTTTGATCAGGTCCATGTTCAGGTAGAGCTCAGCAGCCTGGAACACAACAGGAGGACAAAAGGGCAAATTAAAAACACATGTGTATAAAAAACTTAAACTGTCTCTTACAGGTTGAAACAAGGCCAGTTTGTGTGTGTGTGTATGTGTGTGTGTGTGTGTGTGTGTGTGTGTGTTCACCCACAGCGTTGTACTTCCTCAGCTGTGTGAGCTGAGGTCCGACCACCTGGATCACCTCCACCGCTCGATCTCCACCCAGGAACTTGATGGACAACTCTGCTGCCTGGAAACACACACACACACACGTACACACACACACACACACACACAGAGTTCAGGACACACAAATAGTCCTTTGGTGACCAGAGTAGGAGCAGTTTGTCTTTTCCACACACAGGTATGAAGATGAGAAGTAAGATGATTAATTTAGATCCACAATAATAATAACAAGAAGAAGAAGAAGAAGAAGAAGAATATCCTGCTATTAGATATCAAGATAGGTATAAATATGAAAATAATATAAAGTAAAATATGCCTCATCTGTCATCTCAAAAAAATCAGTACACAAACAAAACAAACAAACAAACATTTCTAATTCTGATTCTAAAGGCAGCTGGTGATAAAAGTGTACATTTCTCAGCATATGTCTCAAAAAGAAACCAGTACCTTGGTGTTTAAATGATAAAAATCTGTTACTGTAATATTTATAACAGGGCTGAGACTAATGATTGTTTTCATTAATGACTCATATTCACTAATTATTTTGCTCATCACAAGTTCTGAGACGTCTTGTTTTGTCTGTTGTTGTTTTGTTGTTTTTTCAATTAATTATTTGATTATCAAAAATATTGTAGATTTTCTTTTGAGCCACTCACGACCAGACTGAATTCAGCACATCTCCTCACAACTCGTCTATGTTTCAGATGTTTTGGTCAATCTGCAGAGGGGCGGAGTTTAAGCGATCGTCTCCGTCCATCAACACACTGTTCCTTTGAAAAACAGGTAATTGGAATAAAATCTAATGTGCATATTCAGGCTTTCTCCAGGAAGCCACACATTGATCCTGTCGACCCTGTGACCTTCCCTCCAGCTGCACCAGGACGCTTCTCCTCACACTGGATCATCAAACTCCCAAAAGGAAGAAAAACTATTGATCTCCGAGACCCTGTGACCTTTTTCTTTCAGCGACAGAATCAACCAACCATTCAAATTTCAAATGATCTGATCTCCATCGCTCTTCAATCAATAACACACAATATATGCTGTGCAAGCCCGGAACGAAACCTATTGATGTCGGTGACACCGTGACCTTTAGTGTTAAGAAAAAAGTTGGCTACATTATATATCTATTCTACCATCCGTTCACTGCAGCACTGAATGTGAAAGCAGATTTTATGTTTCTGTTTGTGTTGTTGATTTTTGGTTTTAGGGCCCATCTGTGTTCTCATTTTATTTGACTGTTAACTACTTTGGCAAGCGACTAAAAAACATTATTATACAAGATAAATTTCAGATTAGTTGTAGCAGTAAAGTGGCACAGAGGAGAAGGTGGATCTGAAGAATGGTTGGATGAATAACTTAAAGCAATGCTTCACAACATTTTTGGCTTGTGACCAAGCGGCAACCTCCGCCGCTGAAAAATGAAGCCAATGCGGAAGTGCAAAAAAGCTGCAGTTCCTCGAATAACCGCTAGAGCAGGCAGCAGAAGGGAGTCAATTACATTTGAGCCCCATGTTAAAATGTCCGATTTTACGACAGAAAAAAACATATTTACAGCCTGGTTCAAAACATGGCTCTAGTCTCATAAGCTGTTTTTCTACTCCATGACAACTCTGGGGGGGCGAATTTTTTTATAAGGCGTTCGTTTAAAATATACAGCATACATCATTATGCACAATTCATAGCTGTCAATCTAAGTGGCGCCACTTTGATTGACAACTAGCCACTGACGGTCTAAAGGGCGTCACCCCGGCTAATTCTAGTCACTGAGTTTGGGAAAGAGATCGTGGTGGGGTTAGCCGGCTAGCAACGATATTTAGCATTTAACCTAGCTGGTTAGCCGTAGCTAGTTTGATTATTTCGAATAAAGCGGCTTTTTTCAGCCAATAGCGTTCAATGGACCCGCCTCAGCTCCGCCCTTGCTCCACCTCTTTGTCCATATTTGGAGTAACCGGAGGTAGGCTACCAAGATGGCTACGCACTACGATTTGCTTCATTTTTGCTCTTCAGAAACCTATGGGTGACGTCACGGACACTACGTCCATATTTTATACAGTCTATGCTTGTGACCCTTTTAAACTGAAGTTATTTCTCCTCATGATCATCATTGGTTGCATCTATCGACACAGAAAAGGTCAACCAAAGAAGAAAAACAAGAATTTAGAAGAAAAAAAAATTTGATTTTTTTTTTTAAATAAATCTGAGGTATAAATGTTTTTTTCTTGCATTCTTGTTCTGTAAATTATCTGACGACCCCTCAAATTTGCCTCGACCCCTGGGTTAAAAAACAAGGTTTAATCGATTATCAAAATAGACTAGAGATTCATTTTCATGTGGCAATAAAAGGAACTGTTTTAGTGCTGATTGCAAATCCTTTACCTTCATCCAGCACTTCTCCATCAGGGCTGTGTTGGAGTCGTCCTTCACCTTCAGGTAACACTCCACGGCCCGGGAGTATTCACCTGACTGCTCCCACTCCCTGGCCTGCTCCAGCAGACCCTCCACGCCCCTGAGACACCACACACAGGGAGACACAAACAGGGACTCATGGAAACCAGGCGCAATCAAACATGTTGGAAACCCTCGATGATATCAACTAGAAGCAAAAACGACACCTTGCTTTGACTTTAAATTTCAATCAGAACAATTCAATTTCACTGTTATTATAATTGCGAGCAGTGAAACACAGTCCTGTCATTTGGAAATTAAGAAAAATGGACAAAAATAGAAGATGATCATGAATAAAAACATTCAACTGTGCTTTTAGATGCAGGATTATTTCAATGCACACTCTTCTGTTTATGTCTCTGCAATTTCTGACGAGTGGCCAATTTTATCATCAAGCATCAATGTATCCAACAGGAAATAGATTCATTCATGTTCCCACTGTTGCTATAACACAAAATAAAACCGTCTCAAAAAGAGGTTAATGCTGATATTCTTACTCCACTTCAGCTCCAGTGATTGTGGAACAAATTCTTTCAAATCCACGGCTTCCTCTGTTCGCAAATTTGAAAGTTACGCTAACAAGCAGGAATCAAGTCACAGTTCAACATTTTTAATCACAAACTTCATTTGTGTCTCCTCCTTCTTGTTCTTGATCTTTTTCATCGCCTTCCATAACATTAAGATTAAAGCCGCACGCATCTATTAGCAAGCTAAAACCCGATCGTGGCATGCAGGAAACAGGAAGCGCTGCATTTATCTGGAGCCGGGCTGTAAACTGTGCAGGAATAATTCAGTGTTTTCTCACTTTAACCCTCGTCCTTGTGCGTTTCCATTGGTAACTTTTGATGTTTTCTCCCACGAGTCATCAAAGCGGGAGCAGCGACGGCGGGAGGATGAGAGCCGCGTGCTGCTGGTCTGCCGGCTAACTAACGAGCTATTCCTTGTTGGTAGTTTCAATTTGGGCTAACACATGAGCTGTGTTTTAATAAAGCATCAAACTGACTCTTTGTGCATAGATTATACCGGTGGGTGAATGGGGAGAGCCTGGGAATGTTCAGAGTGGGGTTTCACAGTTTCCCTCAGGCCTTTTAAAGGCTTTCTACCAACACAACAAGTCAACAAAATCTGATGGAAAACCCTTAAAATAATGTCTCACCTAAAACAAACCTCTCATCTATAACTATGGGTCAAGATGACAAACTGCTGCTGCTGCTGCTGTTACTATGACAAGATATGATTCAATAGCTGGGCCATTCCAGAATTGGAGGACATTTTACGTCCCACCCATCAAATTTTAAATAATCCACATACAAAATAATAAAACATGCAGTTTCTGAGTAAATTTACTTGTCCTGAGAGCAAATCTAAAAAACTAAAAGAAAAGAATGCTTGAAAATAGTTTTAAAAATACCAAATAAGTCTGGAGTACCCCCTAAAATGCCATTTTTTTCTTGTCCCTTCCCCCTATTGACCAAATTGAATCTCAAGTAAAACAGTTAAAATGAAATTTAAATTTCATTTTTTTGGTATTATTTGTTTCATTGCTGTCTCTTGTAGCTGTGGGAACATTTGTTTTAATAAACATAATATTTCAAATAATAATTATTATTCATGGAACATGTGTCCCCCAACATGGACGCAACCCTGTTACCATAACCTTTTTAGCATGGTAGAAGAAGAAGAAAGCAGTGAATCACATGATATGCTGGACTTGACATCATCAAACAGTTTTCCAAAAGAATGAGTAGAGCAAAGTTATGTCCTCTCTTCTATTTTTCATATTTTTATAACATAGTTAGCCTTGATTGAATGTCTCACTCTACCTCATGCAACCATGTTATGCCTATAATCAGAATAAGACAATTAAAAAAAAAATTGTTTTTCTTTACTTATTTTCATAGGTAAGTTTGTCCTCTTCCTCAGCAGTAACAGCTAGCTAAGCAGCTAGCTTCTAATCCTGAGAGAAAGCTAACATTAGGATGGATTTGCAACCCTGTTACTGTGATATGAGTAACGTTGCACCAAGTATTGTAAACACCAAATAAATCATGTGAGAAAAATTGTACCATTTATCTGTAAGCTGAGCTAATCAAGCTTTTGATAGTTTATTACCTATTATTGATGAATATGTAGCAAAGTGAAGGTTTATTTTTCAAGAATTTGGAAGCCAAAATGTCCTCCAATTCTGGAGTGACCCAGCTGCTTGTTTTTATTTAAGATTCCCTACAGTTTTTAAAGTGTAACATGGGGAGAAAGCAAATGAAGGTAAAGTTTATATTTTAGCATTTTGTGGCGTCAGTCTCACCGGACTCCCTTCTTGGACGTCTCCCTCTCGTACTCCTCTTGCAGCACGGAGAGCTTGTTGGGCAGATACTCTTTACAGATACGGATGGCATCACTCCACATGTCTGCATCCTGATAAACACAAATGGCAAATGTGGAAAAAGAACAACTGACCATAAGGCAGATGGTCAAAGTCACTTATTTGTTCTAAAAATAGGAAATGTGAGTGTGTTGTCAGCAATTTTAGACAAATCTCAAAAATAAAGAATTTTTTTTTTTTT
>JBBMOC010001785.1:0-10175 GCA_037975185.1 Centropyge bicolor
ACGCACATCGATTCAGCGATACAGTCGGTGACTGGCAGCTCACTGGATGTCTGGCACACACACACACACATGCAGAAATGTGTAGTGGAACTTTGTGACCATGCCGACCATCTGACAGCGTCCTAATGCAATAATCCCTGAAGAAATGCGGCCATTTTGTTGCTTATGTTTCTGATTGTCTCAACAAATATCAACTGGGCTTTTGTTACGGAATGCACTCTATTGTCAAACTTTATTTTGTCCACCCCCCCGTATTTTCATTGCAACTATATGGAGATAGTTTAATAGCAAAAACCGCTCTCATGTCAGCGTCGCCAGATTTTCCACCCACTTGGACTATTTATATATATAATATATTAAATGTTTGGGCAGGTTGTGATCATTTCAGTTTTTCTACCATTTGGGCAATGAAATGTGCTATATATGAATAATAATGGGATTAGTATGGCTAAGTTTGACACAGTGACTAATACGATGAATGTCAAACAGACAAATGTCATTTCAGCTTATTAGAAGCTAAAGTTGAAACTTTCTTCCCATTATTATTCTCTAGCAGCTCTGTGACAAAACACTTTGTAAAATCTCACATCTGTTCATGACTTTTACTTCAATACTACAAAATAAAACTAATTTCCTGTTTCATGGCTCTTAATGAACAAAAGCAGTGAAGTTGAGAAAAATGGGTCCAAACTTGTCCAAATTGTATCACATCTATCCTCTATCTCCTTCTTTAATGCTACATTATGCAATGATATCTCAGTATGATTTGGGTTTGTTCCCTTCCTGTTCCAACATGACAGAGATCGTTTTCTCAGTAGTTGACGCAGAAGAACTTGACTGGTCATGGAACCCATCCAAGAGATAAAGTGAAACATGGACTATGAGCCAGACCTTTCACCCAACATCTATCTTGGACCTCAGTAAATCTCTAGTTGCTGAATATTAATAGAATTTGCTCAGACAAAGAGCAATAAAAAATGTCCCCTGATTTCTGCCCTCTCCATGTTTCAGTGTGTGGGGCCTTGTTCATGGTGGCATTTATTTATAACATGGCAGTCAGGAAGGGAAGACAATTCAGACAGTCTCCACCCTCTGGCTACACCATCATTCTCCTTCATGTGGACGGATGGTAGTTCTCACACTGAACAGGACGGGGTCGACGCCCACCGGAGCCAAACAGTGGGACCCCCTGAAGGGAGGGCAAGGAGACAGAGAGCCCCCTCTGACCTCCCCTGGACCTCCACTTAGTCTGGGTGAATGCAGGCTAAACACGGTCACGCTCCGCAGGTTCACTATAGGAGCAGCTTCAAAGGTGGAGCAGGACACATCGGACAGACTCATCTGAGGACATGTGATACTTTTTGCACAAAGGTTATTTCCCTCTATCTCAACTTAGAAAAATCGCTTACTTCAGTGCGACTGCTTATGACTTCTTTTTTTTTTTTGCACTTTATTTATATTTTATTGTTTTAAATTATCCTATCTCAGCTCACCCAAATCAAGCTTGATGTAAATATGAAGGTTTTTTTTTTTTAATCAATACAGATACTTATTTATACATTTATCCAACAATATGCAACTTTTACTTTATATCAAGTAATTATCTTTAACACACTGTTGATTACTAAGGCAGTATAAATTGACTTTTGGGCCAGCACAACCAGCTGTGAACACAACATCTGTCACACTACAGCCTTGTTCAGTTTCAAATCAGTTCAATTCAGTTTTACCTGTACAGCGCCAAATCACAACACAAGTCACAACACAAGGCCCTTTACATACAGAGCCGGTCCAGACCACACTCTTCATGACTAACGCGTCAGCCATCAGTTGCTCATTTACACATCCAGCAGACACACAACAACATCAGTCTCCATTAGAAGTCGTCTGGATGAGGTCATGTGACTGTACCATAGAAATATTTTCATCCACACTCGGCCCGCAGACACAGAAAAAAATCACCTATAGAGAATCTCAAGAAAAGGATACCTCAGTCCCGCCCACAGTGTTTGATTGACAGGTGACATGTGGTTCTTTACATCATGCCACAGTGGCCAACACAACGATGAGTGCGTTAGGAACACTGCTGCCTGACATGAGCAAGGCAGAGGTTTTAGAAATGAGCAGAAATGCTGTGGACAAACATATGAACTTAATGATCATAATATAAATGAAACCAAAACCAAAGTGGGAACAATAAAAACATCTGTTCCTGTGTTTGTCAGGGAAGTCCATGTTGTTAAGGTATACTACAAATTTAGAAGCCACACATGGGCCCAAAGCAACAGAACCTGATTCCTGTTAGTTTCCTGTCCTCGAGGTGAGCCAAGAAGCAGAAAGAAGAGTCAGGGAAAGGACAGCAGCCTGGTTCTCACACCCTCTGTCTTCTGATCAGAACAGCAGGACAACATTACAGTCTTACTAACCTGAGGACGAGCTCCTCACACTCACACTGATAGAGGCAATGAGCAGACCGACATGGTTTTTCATGCTTCCTCTTCCATTCTAAAGAGGTCACTCAGTTGCAGAGGAGGTCAGGAGAGGTTGTCACAAAGCAGGGTTGGAAAGTTTAAGACATCTGACGGACTCGCTAATCTTGCTTTGTGAAATCTCTCGCAGATAGAGACACTATTTTCAGACACTGGAGATACCTCTGGGAGTGATACGCATGGTTGGAAATCTGTTGTCTTCCTAATTCTTCTATCTACTTTCCTGTATAGGCCAGAAATTTAATTAGAATTCTGTTCCTTTTTGTGTTGATATTGAGCCGATGCCAATCCAGAGGAGAACTTTGCCCTCTGTGATGGTTGTAGTCTGTGACCACGTCCAACATCTTTTTACAAATTTCTTCGGCCATGACAGCCATTTTTTCTACCGGCCTGGTTTTACACTCTGTCAATTTAACATAGACGAAGAAATGATGAGTCTATGTAAGATGAAGTGTTGTGCCACTGTTGCTCGGCTTCTCTGCAGCACAGTGCTGAGGGGAAAACTGGGAAATGAGTGGAGCAGGAAATAAACAGAGTTCTGATCCAACCACATACGTGCAGCTTCGATGAACCAACTCAGCAGGGGTCAAGGCCTTCAGCCAAACCTGAACAGAAAGTGAAAGAAAACACTTGTTCGCTTCTGTTCAGTTTGCTTTGAATTAATTCTATGTAGGTAAAATTGTGGTTTGATAACATTGTGTCTCTCTAGATCTGTTTCTATTACAGTAGTGAAATCATACATCAAACTTCTTCCAATAAGAGTGATGTTTTTCTCAAAGAACTGAATTTAAAGGGAGGTAGTGCAAATGGATTTGATGGGCTACAGGTGGTGTGTGTGTGTTTTTCTGGAGGCTGTGGGTGAGGAATGTGTGTGTGAGGTAAAAACAGCCCTGGTACTGATAGCAGTGGGATGGGTGGGTGCTGTGACCCGCTAAAAACCAGATCATCAGTGACAGCTCAGGTCAGCGGAGGTCACACCTAACAAGACGCCACACCTGGGGGAGGGAGAGCAGCTACTTGATGTTTCAATCAGTAGCCATGCATCATCTTTGGAAAACACACTCCTGTAGATGATGTAAGGAGGGAAATGTTTCCAGTTGCCAAGACGAAGGAATCAACGTAATTTTAAAAAATGCGATCTCTGACACTGATAGCAGCAGAAAACATCCCAGAATTCAGTGCAGCTGCAGTAGAGCTTGGTCCCAATTCCAGTTTGTGTTTGTTGACTGAAAATACTCGGCACGGCAGGTTCAGGGTCTCGATGAAGGACACCGTTTGAGCAAACTGAGGAAAAAGCCCTCATGAATCGTCTGTCATGTGCTGTCAGAGAGCTTCAGAGCAGCTGGCAGCATATGTACTGCAGGCTGAACACTCAGCTTAATCAGAGGGCTGGGCTGAGCTGGCAGCTTTGACAGCCTTACTCTCTTAGTAACAGTGTTTACGGTAGCAGGCTGAAGGCTGATAAGTGATGTGCCTGTGCCTTGCAGAGACAGGACAGACTTGACTCTACCAGCCTCCACTTGACCAGTACACACCCTTATCTGCTAACTCCTGCTCCTAATGCTGCGTTCACGTGCTGTGGGAAATGGGCAACTGATGAGAATGTCTTTGCTCATGAGTTGGTTTGCAGGAAACTTTTCTTTATGTTATCCAAAATATGAAGATTTACATACTGAACATATGATTCAACCACAGCTAGTGTGTGAACATTTGGTGCCTTCAGATTTTTGAGAATTCCTGTACATCATGTTAAGAAGAGCAAGTTATAGTACATGGAATTTGTTTTATGCTTTATCCTCATCCTATTTATTGTAGGTATCCATGAATTGGTCTTGCATTCTAGTGGTATTCTATATTTTTCTTAATGTCAACAAATCACCATTCAAAGACCAAGACCTCATTAGCAGCAGCAGTAGTAGTTGATTAGCAGTAATCAAAGGCAATAACTTGAAGACCAGAGGTGGAAGTATGTAAGGTTTTACTCTGGGGCTAAGTAAATGTAGAGAAGTATTCACGTATCAAAGCCTGACCCACAGGTTTCTGAGAGGAAAAGGCTGGTGGCCTAGACCCAAAGCAACAATGACTCTATCTTACTAACAAGTATTGTGAGTCTATTCAAAGCCCGATCATATTCCTCTGTGACATGGAGCTCCATTGTTTCACAGAAACTATTAAAACACATCAATGAGCCTCACTGTTTCACTGAGTGACATGTTCCTGTATTACCACCAACACACACAGCGTATTTTGTTCATTTTGACTCAAATACTCATTCAAATATGAATACTGAAAATAGTGTCTGTTGAGACCAGTGTTTGAATCAATAAGGCAAATTGAATATAAAAGTTAAAAACCTGGCTTTGTGACTCAATTTTAAACATTGAGTCTTCGGTATTTTTGTGGTCATTTCATGGGGTTTGTTGACAATAAGAAAAATTTAGCTTTAAAATAATAGCCTTATCCTTCTCTCTAAAACATAATACTCATTCACATTGAATGGTAACAGAAATATTTCTCTGTCAAACATAACCTAAACATGCCATGCTGCCATGATGTGAACTGGGGACTTGTATGGTATCATGGGCTGGTGTGTTTCCACTAGTTGCTGGGTGCACTTTCAATATGAAAAAATACAGTTTGCATGGTTGAACTTTTATATCCCAAAGATCACAAACTGCATATTTGACTACATAAATTTGCTTGAAACATATGAACATTATGTCTGTTTCCAAAGTTACTTTAGTGTGTGATACAATCATACAGATTTTAATTAAAATCCTAGATGAGATGTTCACTGTGATGAATTTGTTTTTGTCTCAAGTGAGTTTAAAGCCTCGACAAGTCCATTCTGCATTATCACTGGCTGCCCAGAAGTTAGGAAAACAGACTGATAACTTCACTTACTGGCAACAAGTTAACATAACTATATGCGATTGTCCACGAACATTCAGGCTAAAACATCCTTATGGTCATCTGAGGAAATATTACATAATGCACACGTCATGTAGAACAGCTTTGTGTAAGTTAATGTAATCTGACAGTCCAGCGGCTGTATCTGGATGTGGGTGGGGGTCTGAAAGTGTGGGGGTGGCCGGTGGATAAGGCCATTGTTTTCTGGCAGTGGTCAGGCGAGGATTGTTCACGGGGCACTCCAAACAGGCCGTGGTCGCGGGTGTGGTGCTTCCAAGTTTATTGTGTGCTGCATCCTGTCCTGCTCACTATAAATAGGGAAAGAGAAGAAGATGGAGCGCAGCGGTTGAAGCTGACAGCTGTCGGACTCGCAGGACGTCCAGGAGCGGAGGTCAGCGTAGCCTGACATAATACGAAAAGGGGGCACTTGTTGTGACAAAAGCACACAGAAAAATCACTAAGCTTTGTCGCTCCCCTCAGCTCCATAAAGCCTTTCAGCATCTCTCAGCTTGTTTTGAATTTCCGTTCACTCTCACTGCTTTCATCGACTTTGTTTTAACCTGTTATCAGCCAAAAAACCTTGATAAACCTGCTGTCCACTACCTGCCCAGCACACACAGATGAAGTACTTGGTGATCACGATGGCTCATTTAGCAGCTAAAGAAGCAAATATTTCTCTCAGGAGCTAGCGGAGACCAACAACAGTTGGTTTATAAGGCAATAATGTCAATATCGTATTTTTGATTTGGTGTGCTGCCCCCAAGTGGCCAAAAAAAACAGTGCATCTTTGCCACTGATTGGTTTGTTTTCATACTACCCATGTAGCAGCAAGCTGTACGTAATACCTGTGTTTTTTTCCTCCTCAGGCTTCCTATGTCAGAGCGTCTGTTCAAACCAAGATGTCCAGGGTGAGACTTCGGTGTCGAAGAATGTTTCTGTCACCGATGCACCAGTGGTTACAACAACAGCTGTGCAACAGGTTGTGCCAACTGGTGCTAGCACATCTAAGGCTGCGCTAACTACTGCCAGCAGTAAGGCCGAGACAGGTGCAACTGTAGCTGCAGTAACTGACGGTGCCAGTAAGACAAAGGATTCCACGCAGGCATCAACACCCGCCAAGCCAACTGATGCACCCACCACGCAGGCAGTGACGGCTGCAGCCAAGCCCACTGACGCGCCAGGCCCCAATCAATCACAAGCACCCCAAGTCACAAACATCCCATCAGCGCCTCCCACTCTCATCACTGGTGCCGGCCCTGCTGTAGTGAACCATACCAGTCCTGGTGCTGCTGTTCCCAGCCTACCCAAGACTCAAACTCCAGCTGCTCCAGTTCACAGCAGCAACACTTCAGTGGTAACCTCCAATGCTGCCACAGCACACGCACCCCAAGCCTCAGTGCCCAGTAAGACCTCTGGGACTGAAACGCCTGTCAGGACGCTGGGACAGACCGCCACTGTGGGGGCGACCAATATCCCGAAGGTCTCAACAGATGCCCTCACAACAAGGCAACAGTCCACGGCTCATACCACCGTCACTTCTAAAGTGACCCACGAGAATAACAAAGGAAGTAAGTCCCCCATTTTTGATTGAAGGTTGACGTCAAAATTTGTTACAAAAAACCCCCAAACTATTCTATTTTATTCACATAACACTAAATCGCAACAGAAGTAATCTCAAGGCCCTATTATATAGCGCAGGTCTAGACCATACTCTTTCTCAGTTATAGAGAGCTCCCATCGTGAGGAAATAAGACTTGCTTTTAATAGGTAGAAACCATGGCTACTTGGGTTGGGGGGGGGGGATTATTTCAAATTAACATTCTGGGTAAACCAATCAAAGTCACAAATTTGAATTGAAATGTTTTTGAAACTGAAGCAACGTGTCCATCATCAAACTCATTTTTGATTAAACTTGAAAAATGAAGCACTGTGGCAGCGTCATGGCGTTTCAGAGACTGATCCCAACGGCAAAAATTAAAGGTTGACGTTCAAATTAGATCATGAAGGTGCACTGATTGGCCTAAAGGTGTCTGAAGAATTCCCATGACTTGTCACCTACTCATTAATCTTTATCAAAGAGCATGGACATCGCTCTGTGGGGACAACATGTTTACTGTCATATTGTTTCTGGTTGAAGCTACACAGAAAGTGACTGGGACAGTTACGAGCCACGTGCAGACAGCCTCGAGGGCCCCGGAGCCAGCTGGGAACACAGGGGCCCCCAGCACCCCCTCCGCCGTAACCGGGGCGGGACTTCCTGCAGCAGAGACCTCGGGCACCAAAGCTGGAACCATGTCCCCGCAAACCACCTCCAGCAGCACCAGCAGCACCACAGCAGCTCTGCCGAAGACGTTTTCGGTGAGACATAGAGTAACAGAGGGGACAGATAGAGCTGGTGTCTTTACATCACATTAACAACTTACACTAATGACTCTTTAGATTCAAGGGTCACTGATGCTTCTGACTGACATGCTTCTTTCTTTTTTCCTCAGTATTCTCTAAACAATGGACATGAGGTAAGATTTTGCTTCATTTTGAGTTTTGTACCTTCAAATCTGTTGCAGACATCAGCCTGTTTCTATTCACAGAAACAATACATGTGATAATAAACACAGCCTCTGCTATTGTCCTGTCCAGGGGAGGGAGGGCCACACCCTCTCCACTCCTTTCTTCACTGACATTTACTTCCATAAGTTCCTTCAGTTTCAGTTAGAAAGCAGATGGCAGTTTTATGAAAGGCATGCAGGCCGATATCAGGAGAAATACTAACATCCACCAGAGGTAGAAACTAAAAGAAACACAACGAGAGAGAAAAACAACAAAGACTGCAACAGACAGTCCAAGTTCACGTGAGATGAACTGAAGTGCGTATTCAAAGCATTGAGAATGAATAACACATGGAGTGTATCAATGATGATGTCAATGTCAATGATGTCAAGATGAATGTAGCCACTCTTATGTCAAACTCAGTCTAATGAGGCCTCAGTAATACATTATATTTTTCCTTTAAATCGTTTTCCTAAATATTAGTTGATGATCAATTGTTTATACCAGGATAAGAATATGAAATCACTAAACAACTTTTGTCAACTTTTGGTATAATTTGAGTGAAAACTTTAGACATTTAAACTAGTGATAAAATTTAATCAGTGATTTCAAAAAAGTTCAAAAAAAGAAGTCAAAGCAAAGTCTACAAAACCGACAACTGTGAAAACAACAGAAGGACTTCCCCCCCCATCAGAGGAGGCTCTGGGTGGATCTCTGAGCCGTCCAGACTCTGTGTTTCCAGCTACAGGACAGGAAACAGTGAAGCACGCATTAAAAAAAAGGATTCCAGTCACTGGCTGGAAAAAGTGTCTTAGTGGGAACCCTTCCTGCCTTTCACTAGTTTCCTACGTTCCCACACCTCTTTCATACACAGACCCTCTTTGCCTGCCTGTGCAGCTGTGTTGTTCTATAATACACCAGGAATAATCCACACTTCACAGCACAAGAAGACATGACCTCATCTGTCACCTTTGACCTTCCTGTCCAAACTCTGACAGGGCTGTGGAGACCTGACGGAGACCTATCAGCTCATGACACATTTATAGAGAGGTGGAATATGTGGTGTGGCCTTGATGGATTTATTGTAGATGTTTACAGATGTGCTGATTTTACCTTCAGAAAGAAGAGGAGAAGGAGCTGGTGGAGGTGTGCAGGAGACTGATGGTGAACTTCAAAGATGGAAACTGCACCCTGAAATGGCGACACTACAATGGCAAAATACAGTTTGACTGCGTGGAGCTCAATGGCAAAGGTAAAGTGGCGTTGCATCAATGTCAAAGGTGAATTAAAGTCAAACAGAATTTTCTATCAAGTATCAGCAAACAAATAAACTGAGATTTATATTACAGTGAAAACCAGCCTGGCATCCCAGTATTATGAAGAAATCACCAAGGTAAGGGTTAATACTTGGATGGATCAGTACATGAAAATACTCACAGGGTTAGTGGTTCAAATCCTACATCAAAAGAAGTCACTCTCTTCTCTGGTTGTGTTTTCCTCTTAAAGAAGCCGACAGATAACAAAACCCTGATCGCCATCCTGGCCTCCTGCGGAGCTCTGCTCATCATGATCGTCATCCTCGCTGTTTGTGCCTCTCACCACCGCAAGCCGTACAATGAGAACCAGGTAGGTGTGACGCTCTCCCTGCTCCGACAAGGGCTCATCCTTCAGGCACCGAAGTGTCCTCTGTCAGATGATTTCCACTGAAAATGTTCCCTGTACCAGTAGAGATCAGATCAGATTAAACAGCCATCAACAGATACTACTTCACATATCAAAACCAATAAACCATTTCACAGGCATTTAAACAACAAATCAACAAGTCATACTTTTCACTTTTTGTACCACTTTAAAACTTAGCATTAGCATTAGCTTTCATAACTTACTTTTAATATTCTCGGTAGTTTGAATGGTGAAAACGGATTAAATACGAATACACGGTTTTTAGAGACTGCGTATCCTTTTTTATCTCTACAGCAACACCTGACGGAGGAGCTGCACACGGTGGAGAACGGTTACCACGACAACCCCACGCTGGAGGTGATGGAGGTGCAGCCGGAGATGCAGGAGAAGAAGGTGGCGCTGAACGGAGAGTTCAACGACAGCTGGATCGTCCCCATCGACAACCTGCTGAAGGAGGACATGCCTGACGAGGAGGACACTCACCTGTAGACACCACCACAGAAGAAGAAGAAGAAGAAGAAGAAGAAGAAGAAGAAGAAGAAGAAG
>JBBMOC010001786.1:0-10149 GCA_037975185.1 Centropyge bicolor
TCACAGTCTGTTGTTGCTCCTGTCACAACTTGCTTGAAACATGTTGCTGCATCAAATTCAGAATAAGAAAAAGCAAGATTTTCACCTTACCTGTCTTCCTCTCTCTCTCTCTCTCTCCCTTTCCCTCTCTCTCTCTCTCTCCCTCTCTCTCTCTCTCTCTCTCTCCAGGAACTTGTGTCAGACCTCGAACCTGAACCTCCCCTCTGGTCATCAGCACCTCCACATCAAGTCGGAGCCGGCGT
This sequence comes from Centropyge bicolor, assembly GCA_037975185.1. Taxonomy (NCBI): domain Eukaryota; kingdom Metazoa; phylum Chordata; class Actinopteri; family Pomacanthidae; genus Centropyge; species Centropyge bicolor. The sequence goes on from JBBMOC010001786.1 coordinate 243, forward strand.
CTCCTCCCAGAGACCGCGGCATGATGGGCTCGGGGCTCGGAGGAGGCGTGACCCCGGCCGGGTACTCCGCCTCCGGCCGGGGTCCCGGGGAGCCGGGCCGCTCCCCCGCCGACAGCGCGTCCAGCTGCGGGAGCTCGTACGAAGGCAGCGAGGAGCGTGAGGATCACCACGGGAGCGACGGCTTCCTGCTGCGACCTCTGTCCGGCCAGGAGGAGCACCACAGCCCGTCGGTGAAGAGGATGAGGCTATCGGAGGGCTGGGCCACATGATGGGCGGCGGCCGCAGCAGAGGGGAGGGGCGTCAGCGAAGTTACCTTATAGTGTTATTATTATTCTCATATTCTTCTTGTACTGAGTGGGCGTGCTTATGTGTCATGGTAACATGTACGTGAGGGGCTCGGTGTGCTCATGTGATACAGTGAGGCTCTGCTGTATTTACAACATGTACTGTAGCTGCACACGAGGGGACGGAGAGACAGTCATCAAACTGCTGACAGAGTTCAACTGATCAGCATCAACCTGCTACACTCATGTCTGCTCAGGAACAGCCAATCAGAGACGAGGATTTACTCTGGCTCCTTGTTCAGAGAAGCATCCTGTTCATGTTATGATTTTAATGTTTCAGTTCAGTTTGATTTTCTCTCGAGCTCAAACTCACACATGAAGAAAACATGGAATAGATTTATCATCTATAATTTGGCAATGATCACATGATAATGGGCTGAAATGGAAAGAAGAAAGACATTGTGACCGAGGAGCTGCATCAGAGAGACTTGATTCCAGTCAGATCTCTGCCAGTTTCGTTCCTGATTGATCCTCAATGAATGAAAAAGAAAAAACATTTGATCAAATGTTCCAATCACAGATCAATAATCCTGTAGACTCACATGTTCTAATTGTGGATTATATATATATACATCACTTCTCGCTCATCGTGATCAGTGAGGTTTCTTCCTCCTGAGTCTGACTCAGCAGTTTCCTTGACTCTCAGCAGTTTGATGAATGTCCCTGTGAGACCAACTCGTCCTCAGTCTGTCCTGTACATGTAGCGCTTGTTTTGTGTGTGTGTGTGTGTGTTCGGGGGGATATCAGTAAATAACATATGTTACATGCACAGTCCCAATGTGCACATGTATGCAAACTAACCGAAGGTCAAAGTGAAGAAGTCTGGTACTCTGAACAGTTTGGTGAGGCGTGGATCAGCGGAGCCGTGAGAGCAGGCGTGCTTCACCAGTTCACGCCGTGTTGCAGGTTCAACATATTGCGCACAGTACAAACATATAGCACATTTAAATATGACTGTATGGAAGGTAAAGAGTGGCAAATGGAAACGGGTAGAGAGCGAGAGGAAGTTCAGAAAGAGGAGGAGGAGTGAAGCTCCGGAGAGAGAGGAAGTGAGCGAGCGAGCAGGTGTTGGTGTCAGACTGAAGAAAGATATTTGCAACAGGTTGCATCAAAAAGAAGCTTTGGACAGTTTTCACTTGATGTGAAGACGCTTATCTGAGTTTGTGAATCATTTTCAGAGCTGTGTTAGAAACAATGTGATTTTCAGCGAATGCAATCCAGATACACAAATGTATGGAAGCAAAGAAAGGCCGAGAAGCTTCAGACTTCAAAGTGACTGAATGATTCAAATTAACCAGAACTGAACTTTTACATTTCACATATTTGGACATATTTAAAATGATGTAGATACATGAATAACAAATAAGCTGAAAGAGAATAAATCAGATAAAATAGAAGTTTTAAAGGATTTTTTAAATATAACAATATACAAAAATGAATTCCTCTGAATCAAAAGTTCAAGTATTAATATACTGATGAACTGGAAGCATTGAAATATTTTACATCGAAACCATTGATTGAATTCATGCGGCTTGAATTCCAAGTTTATTTAATTTAAAAAAAACAACATGATTTTAGTTTGATTTCTTTTTGCTTGTTTTGTATCCCATAATCAAAAACTGGATTTAAAGGTGTTAAAATTTCAGATGAACTCAAACTCAGATGTTTGTGCTTCAGTCAGTTTAAGCTTTCAGTTGTTACATTTCACAATTTGATGTAAAAATTAAAACGAGGGCTTTTATTTGCTTCCATAGGAAACAGTTATTTTCCTCTCACTCAAACAGATTCTGTGGTTTCTGTATCAAACAACAGAGAGGTGACATTCAGACTTGAGATAAATCCCTCGGTCTCGTTCTGCACAGACAGATGAGCAGAGGGTGAAAAGCCATAACTGACGGGACAGTGATGCTTCGCTGCACAACGTTTATAGTGTTACGTTTGTAAAGTCCTTATTATATCAAATTGATATTCTTGGATGACTGCAGTTCTATTTAATAAGATAACAGTAATATAAAGAGCAGAGAGGTGCACGACATTTTCTATTCAACATTCAGGGAGATTTTCAGTCAGTTGTAAGATTAAAACTAAAAGATTTACCTTTAACGTTCAGCTCAGACTGAACATTTTATCACAATCTGCTGTTTTCAACAACATCATGACTAACTAGGAAAGATATGTAGTACTTACAGTGGTGGAAGTACTCCGATCATTTACTGAAGTAACTGTACTGTGCTTCCATGTCCCATCATCAGACTGTTTCCTGTTGGAGCCTGCAGGTGGCGCTAGTTTGAACCACTTTATATCCAGTCAGCTGGTTTAGTCCAGTGGTTCAACCTGAGGGGTTGGGCCCCTCCAGAGGTCACCAGATGAATCTGTGAGGTCAACACAGGACTCAAACTTCTGATACAGATGTTTATATTTGTTTTTGCTTTTCTCTCATCGTTGCTGTTTTTGTGACAAATTGGATAATTTGACCTCATTGGGCTTCAAACAGTCTTTAAATGACAGAACAACAAGAGAAGAATTCTGAGATCTGATGAGAGGCTCAAACTAGTGAGTAAGTTAAATAAATGTAGTGAAGTAAAAAGTATTTCCTGAGATGTAGAAGGAGAAAGTATAAAATGGAAGGACTTAAAGTACAAGTACCTCATGGTTGTATTTAGGTACCAAGCTTTAGTAAATGTACTCAGTTACTTTCCACCACTGTATGTTTGTGCTGTAACTCTGCCCGGGCGTCTCGGACCTGTTGAGGAATCTGTGCCTTGTACCTCAGAGTCGAGAGTCCGCAGTAGCTGACTGACGTCACGTGTTTTGTTTCGGACAGATTCGGCTGAGGGTCGTTCACATTTGAATATTTTGGTTTAAAAACTGTATATTTGGAGCTCAGACCTTCAGCCACAGTCCTCTGAGTCTGTTTCTGCCCCGTTTGCTGTAAATCCCCTTCATTTGCTGATGGAGGCCTCTGGAGCTGACGTAGTTACGAAGGGCAGAGCCCACGTGTTTTCTCCTTTTTCTGTGGCGGTCACGTGTCGTCTCCGGGTCGGTCGGCTTCCAGCTCGGAGCTCCTGCCCCGCGTTCGACCGACAGAGCCGGAGGACAGCCGAGCCCGGAGCTCGTCCTCCGGCTCCAGGTGGAGTCGACCGTGTGCGGGTGGAGCTGGAAGGTGGAGTGACAACTAACCAAAGTGTGAAATACTCTTTATTGTGTTTTTGGTTTGCTTCTTTAAACAGTAACTGCCTGGACTTTGTCGAATCCATCATCTATTTGTATCTAAAGCCCCGATGAAATGATTTTATTTGTACGTGGCGACATCAGCCGAATGTCCTCTGTACTGTAAATGTTCACTTTCCCCTCTTTACATGCACTAATGCTTCTAATAACCAGTCGAATAAGAGATTGTTAGCGGCATAAGCTGGCCTTTGTCGCCACTGGGAGGCGCTGTTTCCCAGAAGACAAACACGGTGAACCTCTGTTGTCGCAGCCAGAGATCGTGTACAGAAATTCCCTCACTCAGAAATGTGGTAGTATTTGTATTTTGCAGAAAAATATACAAAAATATACAGGCTCTGTTACAGACGTGTCTGTGTGCTCTGTGGTTTTTGCTTCCTGAGTTTTCTCATCTCATGTCTGATAATGATGTATCCTGATAACAACTGTCCGTTTACTGAGGCAACATCTGGATCCTGGGTCTCTTTCTCTCCGTCACTTCCTGATTCTCTCTCCTCTTTCTCACTCAGTTCTTCCTCACAGTCAGCTCATCTTCCTCATCTCTGCTGATATTTGACCTCATGGCATCAACTGCACAAAGTTAATTAGAAATCCTAAAGCTTCACTGTGTAGATTCAAGAATCCTCCAGTTAAAACACAACAACGAAGGTTTGAAAATTCAAAATCCGTGAAGACAAAACAAATGTTTCTTCCACAACAGATGCAGCAGCTCAACAAACCCTGATGACAAGATGAACGAAGATTCAGAGATTCACTCTGATGATCGTGAGATAAACCCCAAACCCTGAGATTAACTAATCTTAATCTAGATTTAACCAAATGAAATTCTAAACTTACTTAAAAGAACTAAAAAGGGTTCAGTGGAGAGAAACGACCTTTAGGCAACAATCTGAGATACAAAGATCTCATTTCACATTTGAACTAATAAATAGTTTCTTTGTGTTTTTAGATGCTCTGAAGTTCAGCTCAGTGAATCTGGACTCATCACATTCTTCTTCCTCTGTGCTGTCGTAACTTCACACAACCACCAGGGGGCGCCACAGACTGTGCTAACTCCTGCGTCACCTCAGGTGATTTCTAAAATATCACAGAGCTGTTAAAATAATGACCAATAAATCTACCAGCTTTTCTATAACAGATCAATTATTTAATCCAAACAAATTAATATCAAAAGGTCCAAAGTTAAATCTTCAAATCTTGTTTCTTCACATCAAAACTACACTGACTCAGTTTAAAACAGATTTTACTTGAAAGTTAATTTACAATTTAATCTTAGTCTGAGGTTTCATCCATATGTTTATTGCTTTTGGTGAACTGTCTCAAAGGACTGATCAGATCCTTCACTCTCACTGTGGCTCATGTCTGCCCCCTGCTGGTGAAGCTCAGCCGCAGCCACAACAGGTGAAAGCACCTGGAGTCAAGGGAACATTTATATTTAATGAACGTAAAATTAATCACACATTTGAATCTAATAAATCATCCACTCAAAGCGAACTTGGTCTGAATAATGCAGCAAGTTGCAGTGACAGTTGCTCCATTGGTGAAGCACATTTTCCAAAAGACACCAAGTTCATCCTGCAATAGGTCGTGACTCAACTCTCAGGAGTCCAGAGGGAATACAACAGTGAAACGTCTGCAGACGAAGACACGGACAGTCTCTGTCTCTGTGTGACTCCTCATTGAGACTAAAGTAAAAGATCAGCAGCCAAATGAATCAACTCATACAAACATCACCTCCATCATTTTGTACATACGTTCGTCTTCACCAGAGGTTGAACCCTGCTGACTCTGGTGACCTCCTGACCTACTGACGATCATGTTCCCCTCAGGACGAATAGCTGCGGTGATCGTCTGATTTTATTTCAGCTCCACCAATATAAATATATAATGTTAATATAAATATCTGTAAAACGAAGGACATTCAGTTCATGTTGTAAATGTCAACATGATAAACTGTTAAACGAAGACAGAGAACATTTCCAACAATGAGCTCTGACTTCAACATCATGAGCTGTCAGACATTTTCATATTCCTATAAAATAAAACAGGGATTCAGAGTTTGTTGTTTCGGCAGCTTGTTTGGTTTCAGTCACGTTTGTTGGCTGTGATTTCGATCAGCGAGCAGATGAGCAGGTTTTAAAGTACAAACCCGTCATAAATTCTGTCTCACAGCTTCGACGTGGATGCAGACAGCTCCAGTTTATTTTTGGCCGCCTGGGTAACGTCCATAGATTGTTGGCTGCTCGTCTGCACATGAACAGGATGCCAAAATAAAGGGCGAAGGTTTCAGCAGTTTTGAAGCAGCCACTTCTGCTGTGTGTCATCACATGAAATAAAACGGAGCGACTGAACAAAATAAGTGAAGAAATGAGTCTGTGCACGTTCACATTTCATCCACATGAGGTTTGGGTTTGAGTGAATTACAGTTTTTCTGCTGTGGAAGCAGCTGATCGACAAACAGCAGCCACCAAACTTGAGCTGGTTTTAGAAGTCGTCAAGGACACACTGTGAACTGGCCCTGAGCCCAGAGGCCAAGAAGACCCACCCAGTGTGTGTGTGTGTGTGTGTGTGTGTGTGTGTGTGTGTGTGTGTGTGTGTGTGTGTTTCTGATGCATGTGCAGCTTTATCAAACCTGCAAACACTTTATCTCTTCCAAGGCTGACGCATGAGTTCAGTAAGGACAACCTATGTATATACATGCAGTGGTAGAAGAAGTACTGACCGAAATACTGCGAGAGTAAAAGTCCTGCATGCAAAACTTCAGTTATGTAAAAAGTATTTACATCAAAATACAATTAAATTACCAAAGTAAAAGTACTATGCTAGTAAAGAAAAAGTTTTATGCTAATTGACCCATATTTCAAATATTATTACCGTTTGTTTTTAAATACTCTGCTTGGTAGCTTGTGAATTTGAAGTCTTATCTTAACCTATAATGATGCATCTTATTTGATTTGTTGTTTTATATTTTTGCAATTTTAATCTGCAAAGTAACTTAAGTTATCAAGTACATGCAGTGTAATATAAAGTGTGGAGATACGTGGTTTTCACTGGACAGGAAGGGGAAGAAAGACTGTAATCTGAAAAGTAACTAAAGCTGTCAGAGAAAGTTAGTGGAGTAAAAGTACAATATTTCCCTCTGAGCCGTGGAGGAGAGGGAAAGCATGAAACAGAACTACTCAAGTGAAGTACAAGTACCTCATAGCTGTACTTAAGTCCAGTGCTCGAGTGAATGTACTTAGTTACTCTCTACATTCAGTGTGTGTGTTGTTTCAAGCAGCTTCCTGAGGATCATGTTTCTCAGAGCAGCAGCTCAGTCACCCGAGACAGAAAGCAGCACGTTCACCAAGCAGAGGTGAAAACAACAGGGCTTTATCTTCACTGGCAACAAGACAGGAGGAACATAAATGTGCTGTCTGTCTGTCTGTCTGTCTGTTTCATCTGTCTGTCTGACTCTCATCTGTCTGTCTGTCTGTTTCATCTGTCTGTCTGACTCTCATCTGTCTGTCTGTCGTCTGTCTGTCTGTCTGTCGTCTGTCTGTCTGTTGGCCATCTGTCTGTCTGTTTCATCTGTCTGTCTGTCTGTCATCTGTGTGTCTGTCTGACTCTCATCTGTCTGTCTGTCTGTCTGTCTGTTTCTCATCTGTCTGTCTGTCTGTCTGTCTGACTCTCATCTGTCTGTCTGTCTGAATCTCATCTGTCTGTCTGTCTGTCTGTCGCCTGTCTGTCTGACTGTCATCTGTGTGTCTGTCTGTCTGCACACACTCACTCCTCTGTCTTCATCCAGTTCACACCAGTTTGTGTTTATCAGGCAGACAGACGCAGCCTGTATAGTAGAAGCCAAAACAATATTCATGTGACCTCCCATCATCTGTGTGTGTGTGTGTGTGTGCGTGTCTTGGTATGCGAGTGTTGTGTAATTGTGAGTCAAGGTGAAGCTCAGAGCTGACAGAGACTTGCAGTCCTTTTATAACCTGACTGATTCTGATGTTAGAGATTGTGAGTTTGCTGTTGTGCAGTAATACCGCAGAGGAAGTACTCGGATACTTTACTCAAGTAAAAATACTGAAAACGTGTTAAAATACAAAAAAAACCCTTAAAACAAACTACTTGATAAAAAGGCTTCATTTTGTGATCAAACGTTTGTATTTTAAAACGTGTTTTGAGCTGAATGCTAATGTTGTTATGCTAACATGCTCACAGTGATAATGCTAACGTGTTTATTTAGCCCTGGCCATGCTAGCCGCTCTGTGAGGCTGTACTAAGGCACAGGGCTACTTTTAGCTACATGCTAATGTCGTCATGCTAACATGCTGATGTTTACCATGTCATCATCTTAGTTTAGCGTGTTAGCATGTGACATTTTGAGAATGAGAAGATTCTCATGTCTGTAGAGTGAATAAGACTATAGCTAGCAGCAGGTTAGCTTAACTTAGCATAAAGACTGGAAACGGGGGAAACAGCTAACATGACTTTAAAAACGGTCACTTAAAAACAGCTCTGCTAATTAGCACTAAATAAAAAAGCTTGATGGTAGAGATAAAGTCAACAAGCTGACGGCTGTTCTCATGTTTCTCTGCACAAACAGCTGATTTTTATTCCACCTTCAGGCTCCAAAGATACTCTGAACCAAAAGATGGACGAGGTTTATATCTCCACCGAGTGATTATAAAGTGAAATATTCATAGACTCATCCCACATACAACAAATCCCCGTTTAACCTATAAACACACAAAAACACACACAAGCTGTTTTTATGTCAAATCCTTTCATCCAATAATCTGAGTCCATGTTCATATATGGAAGGAGAACAGGAGGGAAACATCCACTGAAGCTTTTTTCATCCTGTAAGTTTGGAAATAACTTTGAGCATTACTCAAAAATTCTGTTTTTTCCCTCCATGCTGTCTGTCTGTCTGACTGTCTGTCTGCAGAGGAGAATTAGGTCAGCAGTAACATGGGAGTGGATTTGAATTCCCGTCCCAGAAGAACGATTCCCGTCCAGTTCCAGGCTCGTGTTGTTTTCAGGGAGGGTCTGTAGGTCATGCACTGATTTTGATCTGATCTTCTCTCCACCCTTTTCTTGGATCGCTTCATGTTCTGCTGCACAGTTTTTTATTCGCACCATGTGGCTCGCTTGAAGGGAAACATTTCCTTTATCCAAAAAGAAATCTGAGTTTTGTCGGCTGCTCCATGTTTGCAGCAGACAAAAGACACAAGAACAACAAGCAAAATAGTGTTTATTCATGTTAGAGCTGCATATTTACATTTGAGAACGGATCTAATGTTATTCTGATTCCGACTTTTCCTGCCTCGTCCCGGTTGTCATGTGATCAACAGTGATTCTGACTCACAGGAATCCTGATTTCCTGTATCTGCGGCAGATGACGTCAGCGGCAGCACGTAAAGGAGGAAGAGCAGCTGCTGCAGCAGATCACAGCACCGTGTGTGGACAAACTCTTACGCAATAAAGTATAATGTTAACATGGATTCAGGGAGTTCCACTAGGGGCTATAACTTGACCCCTGTTATTTTGAGCTAATATTCATTTACATTTTGGCAACGTGGCACCATTTCAAGTCTGCTGAAGCAGCTATTAAGAGTTCCTGTTTGCAGCATACATATGGATGTACAGACAACGATAACTGGATCATTGTGACACTGTGAAGACACTCAGGGCTCCTTTCATCCACCTTTCTGAGCTGCTTTATGGACTTATATTTCTGGCAGAGACAGCAGAGACCATATCCTCAGAAAGTGTCACAATGAATCCGAAAATATGTGCATCATGTCTCTGCATTCAGAAGTGACAGAGTTAGGACTCAGAGGAGTGATTTTTGATGTCAGCTACTTAGTGGACAGGGGTTCATTTAATTCCTGACCCATCGATGATGTGCTGCTTTTTCACAGAAATGAAATAATGAAAAATGCAAAATCATGGGAAGCCTTCACATGGTCTCCAAGGTCTAATTGATTTATGTACCAAATATGATGTTGGTGCTATGAAGAAAAGTATTTAATTCAAGCTGTTGAATATAAAAGGTTTTATGACATGGGAAAATGCCATTCACAAGGTTCCATCACATGCATGCCGACCACTAAAAAACGCTGATGTATAGTATGTCATTTTTTTAGGTGAATTTTTTGCATGTTTCAAATTGACCTGAAAACTACTCAGAACCAGTGAACGTTTCATTCTCAGCATGAAATTGTTGTTTTCTGGGTCATTTTCACAATTTCTTGCAAAATCAATGAGTTGACCCGAAATCGAAAAAAATGCTGATGTATAGTATGACATTTTTTTGGGTGAATTTTTTGCATGTTTCAAATTGACCT
>JBBMOC010001787.1:0-7500 GCA_037975185.1 Centropyge bicolor
GTGGTTCAGGAAATCCATGTTTAATGATCATCCACAGCTGACTCACACAGGGACAGAAGCTCAGCTGGTTGGTGACAGAGAAGGATTTGAATCCCACAAAGTTCATAGTAATTTTTTTATATATTACCTCAAGTTTAATGGAAGTGAAGAAGAACATATGGATCAACTGAAAAAAACAATTTGTTGATTTAGGCTTGAAGGATCTACGACACATGTTTGATGTGGACAGGGACGTCCCTGTGTCGGCGGCAGAACCATAGACTGTATAAAATATGGACGTAGTGTCCGTGACGTCACCCATAGGTTTCTGAAGAACAAAAATGAAGCAAATCGTAGTGCGCAGCCATCTTGTTAGCCTACCTCCGGTTACTCCAAATATGGACAAAGAGGTGGAGCGAGGGCGGAGCTGAGGCGGGTCGAATGAATGCTATTGGCTGAAAAAAGCCGCTTTATTCAAAATAATCAAACTAGCTACGGCTAACCAGCTAGGTTAAATGCTAAATATCGTTGCTAGCCGGCTAACCCCACGACGATCTCTTTCCCAAACTCAGTGACTAGAATTAGCCGGGGTGACGCCCTTTAGACCGTCAGTGGCGAGTTGTCAATCAAAGTGGCGCCACTTAGATTGACAGCTATGAATTGTGCATAATGATGTATGCTGTATATTTTAAACCAACGCCTTATAAAAAAATTCGCCCCCCCCAGAGTTGTCATGGAGTAGAAAAACAGCTTATGAGACTAGATCCATGTTTTGAACCAGGCTGTAAATATGTTTTTTCTGTCGTAAAATCGGACATTTTAACATGGGGCTCAAATGTAATTGACTCCCTTCTGCAGCCTGCTCTAGTGGTTATTCAAGGAACTGCAGCTTTTTTGCACTTCCACATTGGCTTCATTTTTCAGCGGTGGAGGTTGCCGCTCGGGCAGAACGGACGAACCCTCGTGTGTTGTCTTTGGCACTTTGCACCTGTTGGATCAACTCACCTCCAACACGCCGCCTGTGCTGAGGCGGGTGGAGTCGAGTCTCTGCTGATCAGACGGCGCCTGGTGCTTATTTTGGAAGGAACCAACTCTCATCATAAATGCAAATGCATGCTGGGAATATTCTTTGGTTGGTGACTGTGGTTGGCAGACAGACGTCTTCGCCAGGTTTGCTCTGATGCAGATGAGCATGAATTTGAGCTTGAGGCCATTTTGAGAAGGGGCAGAGAGTCGGCGTGAACAAGGTGCCGACCGAAGCGTCGTCCTCATGTCCAGCTAGTCCAAACGCAGACTGTCGTCCCAGGAAGAAGGACACTGTCAGTCATTTCAGCAAGTGCCCTAAAACACCATGTTGGGCTGAACTTTAACGCAGGAGATGGCTACTTGTTTCCACTCGTCTGTTTAAAACCTGACCGTCGCTCCACAACCTGAACCCACTGTTTGTTATAACCGTGAAAAAAACACAACTGATTTTGTGCCTGAACCAAACCTGAACCGTGGTGTTTTCTATCGAACACGACCAACAACGTTCTGCCTGTTCAAAAGTGGGTGTAAAACTAATTTAGTCACTTCTATTTAAATCAAATCTTGAGCATGAGAATCAAAGTGCTAAAACCAGTTCAGCTGCACTTGAAGCATCACATGTTGTTTAACTTTGTCAGAAATCAGTCAAACAGCTTCCAGGTCACAGACACACACTCTGGCTTTAATCCGAAGACGTGCACGAGTTCTCTCAAACAGATGCAAACTGTGTCAGTCGTGCACGTCCCGACTTCACCTCCTCAGAAATCACTTTCATCTGCTGATCTGCGGCGGCTCCACTGACCCGCAGAATGAGGATGTACAGCCAACACACTTCCTGCCTCATCACAGTAATCTGCTTCTCCACAGATGGCTGCCATTAAAACCCACCGTCTTTGTCATGGGAGGGGGCATTATTTCACACGTGAGCGGTTTGAGCGTCTAAAGACGGCGATGATGTGTGGGATGAAAAGCCCGAGTGGAGCTGATCGATGAGCTGATCCACAGCAAATTAATCTGATTAATCCAAACTCTGATGGCTTTCATGGCAGCAGCCGGGATTATTCCTGATCAGATCAAGGAAGACATATCAAACGTTGGGGGTCAGTTTTTTTGTTTTTATATAAATAAAGTGATTTATTCATTAATCATAACATGATTTGAAAAAACAGAGCTGAGCTGTTATCATCTGATCAAACAGCCTCTGTGACTCATCTCCAGTCAAAATGAACTTTGATGTGTTTCATTGTCGTTGTTGCAAACTAAAGAACAAGGAGGTGTTTTCCAGTCGCCCCCCCCCCCCCCCCCAGGTGTGACTGTGCCGACCTGTTCCGTACCCGTTCGATCAGTCAATATGATCCTCGCTACATCCTGTGAGTTGTGTGAACTTTGAAACTGTTTGAAGTTTTCACATTAATAGTGAAAATGTGGCTGCGACCTTTTGTGGCTGCGACAAAACAAACGTGTCAGTGTTGTTGACGCGGTCTCTTGTCGATATTCATATATACTTTTATGTGGATGTAGAATACGTCATCTGTAATACGTAGCTGTCCATCTATGTATTGATCTCTCCATCCATGATAGATGGGTGGTGGGATGAGGGATGGGTGGAGGTGAGGATATCTGTCTATCACAGATCAATCCACAAACAGGATCATGTACAGTACAGAGAGAATTATATTGAATTAAAAAGACTTAGTTTTAACTAAGCGGCAACCTCCGGCGGTGAAAAATGAAGCCAATGTGAAAGTGTAAAAAAGCTGCAGTTCCTTGAATAACCACTAGAGCAGGCTGCAGAAGGGAGTCAATTACATTTGAGCCCCATGTTAAAATGTCCGATTTTACGACAGCAAAAAACCTATTTACAGCCTGGTTCAAAACATGGCTCTAGTCTCATAAGCTGTTTTTCTACTCCATGACAACTCTGGGGGGGCGAATTTTTTTATAAGTCGTTCGTTTAAAATATACAGCATACATCATTATGCACAATTCATAGCTGTCAATCTAAGTGGCGCCACTTTGATTGACAACTCGCCACTGACGGTCTAAAGGGCGTCACCCCGGCTAATTCTAGTCACTGAGTTTGGGAAAGAGATGGTCGTGGGGTTAGCCGGCTAGCAACGATATTTAGCATTTAACCTAGCTGGTTAGCCGTAGCTAGTTTGATTATTTCCAATAAAGCGGCTTTTTTCAGCCAATAGCGTTCATTCAGCCGGCCCATAGGACCCGCCTCAGCTCTGCCCTCGCTCCACCTCTTTGTCCATATTTGGAGTAACCGGAGGTAGACTACCAAGATGGCTACGCACTACGATTTGCTTCATTTTTGCTCTTCAGAAACCTATGGGTGACGTCACGGACACTACGTCCATAGTTTATACAGTCTATGGTTTTAACCCTGTGTCTGATAGAATGAAGCCCACCAGTGGTCTAAGCTGGAACATTTCACTTCCACTGCTTTCGCTGCAATCACACAGTCCAATGAGTCGCAGACGTCCTGTGGAGACACTCGTATTTTCATTCAGAGCTGCTTGATTACAGAGGTGAAGCAAACGCCTTCAAACACTGAATGAGGAGCCGAGTCCATCTGAGACCTGGAGAATCCACGGTAAGTAAAGCAGCACTGAGGCTGATCTGGAGGCCTCTGGTAGCTCAGCACCTCCCTCAGACCCGTCGAGGATCCAGCCCCCCCCCCCCCCTTTGGCTGCGCTGGCTGCAGTTCAGCCGGGGACGCCGAGTGGCCGCTCGACTTGACCCCAAGTGTGAACATTTAATCAGCTTAGCATGACATCCCCGCGCTGCATCTCAACCCACACAGCAGCGCTAAGCCGCAGCCGCTGACCCGCGCTGATCTCTGCCGCTCGCTCTCCCTCCGTCCACGCTCGCACACTCACCGCACGCCGCATATAATGTGTCCATACGACGACAGACAGCTGACACAGCTGAAAGCTTATAGGGGCAGAAACACGACAGACACGCCGGATCCTATTTAGCCAATGCTTTTAGTAATGTAAAGTGCATGGAAGTGCACGTAAAAGCTGGGGTGTGTGCGGCGCGGCGGGGGCTTAGGCGGCGTTACGAAAGCGAGCTTAGGTTAAAGTGCATTAGAGCGGAGAGACTCGGAGAGAACATAAGTCCACAGAGTGAGAGGCACAGAGAGCTTTATTAATTCAAGTAATTGTACGTGTGTGTGGCAACGCATTAAAGCTGTGGGAGGACTCCGTGCGCACAAGAGACACAGAGGGAGAGGAGGTGTCGTCAAAGTGGAAAATTCCCACTCTCGGGCTCTGTTCCCCGGAGAGGGAGCTGTGTGCAGCGAACGCCTCGTGTGCTTCTGACAAACACACACAGGACGTCTGTTACAGTGGACGTCTCACTGATGTTTCACCTTGTCAAACAACTCATGTCTTTTCAAATGAGAGCTTTTGTGCACGAATGGTTCTTTTTCCTTTTTTTTCCTCACTGAAAAGAAAATATTGATTGTTCAGTTCCCGATACTTTGAAAAGTCTGCCTGCTTCTTCATAAAAGTTGGTGGACTGAAAACCTCAAGGTCGTCGTGGAAACAAGTCCTGACACAGATGAGAAAGTTTTCAATTAAGCAAACTAAAGCAAAACTAGATGAGAGTGAAGCATCTCTGTCAGTTAGAGACAGAAAACCAGCTTCATTCTCTGATGACTTTAACAACAGAACAACAGATTTTATCAGCCAACAAACATCTGAGCTTCAGCTGGGACCTGATTCTGGTTTCATGGTCATCAAAAGCCAACAAAGTGCTGCTCAAACATATTTTCTGATGGAGGTGATTTCTGCTGTCGTCTGATCTCAGAGTTTGACCACTGCAGTTCAAGTGGAAAAAAAGCAGAGAAGAAGAAGAAAGCGGGAGCTTCTAGGAGAAACTTCTGCTCGGCTTCATCTGCTCGTCCTCTTGCCTGCCTGTTTACTGGCTGTTTGCGCCGCGGTGCACGCAGGCACAGCCGATCAATCTACATCCTGTGTCACGCAAAGAGCGATGTCAAGAGCCGTCCCTCCGCTCGCCGCTTCCTCCACCTGACACAGCCAGAGGAGCGCGGCGGGGAGAGGTAGCGTGAGAGGGAGCCGGGAGAGGAGAGGAGAGGGAGAGGGCACGCAATCCCACCCTGTGTGTGTGTGTGTGTGTGTGCTGCTCTTCACACACACACACACACACACACACACACACACACACACACACACACATGTTATATCAACCTCACTCTCTGCTGGAGAGAAAACTCCAGAGAAGAAAAACACATGTGCTGAAGTGCTCTCAAGACGTCTTTTTTCAATAAGCTTTCAGCTTCACACACACACACACACGCACACACACACACGCGCGCGCACACAGTTTCCGTGTTCTCTGTCTTTCTCAAACACTCCTGTGAGGCTCCTGTGGGCCACTGAGAGATCTCTGAGCTGTCAAAACCACCGGGGCCCCCGAGGGCCATCCATCACGAGAGATGGAGGGAGGAGGAGAGGACGGATGAGGGATGGAGGAGAGACGAGGAGGAGAGGAGAAGATGGGAGAAGAGAACCAGAAGGAGGAGGAGAGGAGGAGGAGATAGAGGGAGGAGAGCTGAGGAAAGGAAAGGAGAGAAGGGAGGGATGAGAAGGGGAGAGGAAAGAAAGAAGGAGAGAAGAAGAACAAGGTGAAGAAAAGAAACATGAGTGGAAGAGAAGCTGGGAGGAGTTGAGAGATATAAAAGGGCAGGAGATGGAAGAAGACAGGAGAGACGAGGTGAGGGAGACGAACTGAAAGAACATAAATATAGAAGAAGGGAGGAGAGGAGGCTAAAAGAGGAAAGGAGGAGAGAAAGAAGGAGGGGTGATGGAAGGAGAGAGTGTGAGAAAAGAGAGAGGAGAAGTTAAGAGAGAAAAAGGTGAGGGAGTGAGAGCTCCTCCTCTCCTGGGAGCATTGGATCTATGATGCATAACCAACAGCAAGCTGGTCTTTTATTCACCGTTTCATACACACACACACACATACACACACACACACACACACACACACTTTTCCTGGAGTGAGTGAACTACTCTAGCGAGAGAGCTGAAACATGTCAGGCTCTGTCACGCAACAACACTACCAGAGCCCTCAGTGTGTATCAGTGTGTGTGTGTGTGTGTGTGTGTGTGTGTGTGTGTATCTGTGTGTGTGTGTGTGTGTGTGTGTGTGTGTGTGCTCAGAGGGACTGTGTGACAGACCAAACATTTTTCAGAGATAGAAGGTGGCACATCTCCGACCGTTTGCGTGCTTCAGCTCATCACTCTGTGTGTGTGTGTGTGTGTGTGCGTGTGTGTGTGTGTGTGTGTGTGTGTGTGTCGTTCCTGGACATGTTTTCTTACACACTTTCTTCCTCACTGTCGTCTCACAGTACAATATTTATGGTTTTCGGAGCTTTCAGAGCTCTTGGACTCTCACGTCTGTGTCACATTGTTCTGTTGATATTGTCCATGTCAGGTCACAGCTCAGAGGATCTTTGTATGTTCTGACACGAGAACGTTTTTACATGACTATCAATTATTGAGGATTCTGGTCTGTGTGTCCAAACACCACCCAGATACATATGAACAGATAAGAACCCTGCTGAGTCTGAATTCTGTCCTAAAATCTGTCGACAGTCTGAAACAGTGTTCAGGATTTATCAATTGTTTGTCATTTTCTTATTTCCATTTTTGTGTTTTGAGGTGACTTCCATTCTGCTTTGAGCTCCAGGCGACACGTTGACCCAGTTTTTCTTAACCTATATTTCCATATTTTGGTTCATCTGCATCGAGCTGCTTCAGCTGCTCAGTTTCAGTTTGAGCCACAGATGCAGACGATCATTCGACCGATGACGTGGACGAAAACTTGATGATGATGAGGGAAGATCTGAGCGTCAGGAGAGAAGGATTCACACTAAAATCTAATCACTTGTTCCGACCTAAATATCATTAAAATTCATCATGAAAACAAAACCTTGTCTTTGTGTCTATGTCTTTTTTGTCGTTTGAACATGAAACTTCAAACCCTGAAAACTGTCCTGGATGTTAACTGTTGGTTTCTTCTCGTCGTGTCTGTTTCAGTTAAACCTTCGCTCGTGACCGAGGCCTCTGAGCACTTTCTTATTATGCAGAGTTATTTCATGAGCTAATGACGGAGCGAGGAGAGATTAACGCCTCGTAACTGGTTTATGTATTTGGGTCAGAAAATACGAACAGTGTGAAGATTCTGACGAGTGAGGAAAAGGATTTCACACGGTATTTAAATAAACTTCAGGCTGAGAGGCCTGTGGCACCGTGTGTGTGTGTGTGTGTGTGTGTGTGTTTAACATGTGCTAATGTTCATTTAGCTGTGTGAAGGTGCTCTTCAATCTGTCAGTTGATTCTGGAAAATACCTTCAAGCGGGACATCACACAGTAGAACTATTGAAACTATTAGTCAATCAATCAATCAGTCAATCAGTTAATCAATCAATCAATCAATCAATCAATCAGTCAATCAATCA
>JBBMOC010001788.1:0-10140 GCA_037975185.1 Centropyge bicolor
AAAAAACAAGTCAGCATTTGGAGGCCAGCAATACATACCAATCCTGAGGTCACACAAAGAAAAACTTGTATATTTGGTCACGTTCCTTTGACCTCTCAATTTGCTTTGTTGTGAAAGTAATTGGCATTGTTTGGTTTGAAGAACTGATTTGTTCTCTTGTCCCTCTTCTCTTGTAGCATTGTTCTATTAAATGGATAGGAATATTGCTCAGAACACATGCCCAGGCCAATGGACAGAGAAGACAGGCTAAGTGAGCATGACGTTAAACATATGTCAGTAGTGAAAGTATTAATGTTCCCCTTTTCTTAATTTGGGGTTTCCCGAAGCAGGACTTTGGCATTGACTGTGGCATATTCATGTCAATGGTAACAAGCTCCAGTGCAAATGTCTATATTTTTAAAACAGTTCTACATTGTTTTTTTTTGTCAGGATTGAAGCTGTACTCTTACACCACAGGCACTTTCAGTCTCATGTACAGTGTTTATGTGTGTGTTTTAATGTTTTTATTGCCTTTTTCATGTACACATCACTTAAGCCCAAAGCCACTTTAGAGTTGTTTGGGTTTTTCTTTCTTTCTTTCTTCCTTTTTTACAGGCTGCCCTTTACATTGCCCTGGATGCCCAGTTTGATTACACAGTAGTAAGTAGATTTCTGCACTGAACTTAACATCTTCACATTAAATATTCCCTAAAGCACTAATCAAAACAACTGCTATTTAACTACAATTTCAGCTTGACATGCCTGTTTTGTGGAGGTGGTGGTGCCTGTTGCTTCTTGAGAACTATACCTTGAACAGGTAAAAATAAACCTTGTGTGTCCTTTGTGCAGCCATTTATTTGTGTGTTTGTTGCATGGGTGCAGTGCAGTGTNCCAGACTTCGGAGAGCACTGGGATGAGGTAGGTTTAAAAAACTCCTACCAAGCACTGCAGAATTACAAAACAAAGGCACGTTCACCACTGTTTTTGACAAAGGGACAAGATGGGTGTATTAATCATGATTTGTATAGCAGCACATAGGAGTATTGTGTATTTAAGAAATTTTAAGTAAACATGTCTTTCTTATTGTTAGACTTTTATATCCAGAGGTTGAAATACTGGAGTGGGTGCAGTGGCAGACATGCAAAGGCTGGCTGCATACAGATTGTGCAGGGAAATACCACAAATATCCAGAAGATGAGCCATTTGACTGTGGATGCACAGTCATGGATGACAGCCCGAGGTACTACGTCTTCTTGTTGGTGCAATGTGCATTTCTAGTATTATGCAAAAATGATGGCCAAAGCACACACACTTGGATAACAGGTAATTCACATAACAGATAACGACTGTGTGCCAGATCAAGACACAGCACAGGACCATT
This sequence comes from Centropyge bicolor, assembly GCA_037975185.1. Lineage (NCBI taxonomy): Eukaryota > Metazoa > Chordata > Actinopteri > Pomacanthidae > Centropyge > Centropyge bicolor. Next base: position 1,361 of record JBBMOC010001788.1, read on the forward strand.
TTGTGTCATCTTTGCATTTATTGAGGCTGCTGAAAAAGGAGCAATTCTCTCAGTGTTTCCAAAGGATCTGATCAAGGTAACATTTCCATAAACACTGCTGTTAATATGCTCTGTTTCAACCATTGTCCATGACTTTCTTTGCCTTTAGAGCTTGTGTGATGATCTGATGAATGGGAGGATCCATGGCAGCATCCATCTACCTCGTTGAAACTCGAGCAGCACTTGAAGCCGAGGATGCTACATTTTAGTGACCAGCAGCTAAATGGAAAGATCATTTTATTGTGTGGAGGAATAAATATTTAGCAATGTAAACAGCTTTAATGATTCTTACTCCACTTTCAAATAGACCTTTGCACTCTTGAGGGCACTTGAGCAGTGTACTGGCATCGGAGGAAGAATAAAGAAAGGGGAGATACAGCTGCTGGATTTGTCTTTGATGTCATGGTCCCAGAGGTAAGATAGGGAATGTTTGTGGTATTTGTCATGACAGGGAGGGGAGATGGACACAAAATTCCTGCAAAGGTCATGTTATCACTGGTGTGAGTGAGTGTTCTGTTTTACACTGTGGACAATATACTGCTTGGGAGAAAAATTCAAGCATCACCTTGGGGAAATTTGGTTCCATACAGCTTATGTCATTTTGGACCAGATAGCTGTGCAAGTTTTGTTTATTTTCATGCAAGTGTGACCAGTGGGAATTGTCCTTTTTGGGTCACCATAGGGTGACAGCAGGTAGTTCCGCCCACTAATCAGGACAGGGTATATAAGCTGGCAGATGAGGTATGGCTCCCTCTTTGCTGCTGCTTTTTTTAATCTGCCATATTGTGGTAAGGGTTTTAAATATATATACAAGGAATTTTAACAGTGCTGTGTTGCTTACCCTCTGCTAGTTCAACGAATCCCAAACAAGAGCGTCCAGGCTTAATTGGTTGCACAAAGAGCAATCCAGGATGAGCAGACACGGATTCAACAAGCCAGGTGAAACCAATCCTGGATAAGTGCGCGCACGCGGCTTCCTCAGATAGACCCCGTCCATCGATCACAGATTCACCGATTCACCATGGCAACGAGAGCGGCGTCCTTTTCCCGTCGGAGGCAGAAATCCTCATGGAGGCTTACGGAGCAAATAAAAAAAGGCAACATCGCCAAAGTAATAAAACAAAGAGAGAAGCCATCATATTTACAATCCAAATAGTTCATTAAGATCTCCGAAAACGTAGTTGTACTCTGATTATGAATCAGTTGAAATTGTAAGTAAAACTGACTGCAGATGTGATGAAACTGTGTCAGTGTAACTCCAGACTTTAAAACTCTTTGATAAATAAATGAACTCACGGATTTAATTGAATTTCCCTTTGGGATAAATAAAGTTCGTCTTATCTTATCTTATGTTTGCTCCTCATGCTCCATGCTCCTCTGCTATTTCATCAGCCTATAGGTATGCAAGTGTGTTTGTGCGTGTGTATGCTGATTGATTATATATATATATATATATATATATACTCTGTGCTTTCTATCTTGTAGAGTCACTGTGTGACCTCAGTTTTGAAAGGAGCTGATGCTTTACCTGCTTTGATTTATCCTTATTCAATATAGGAACATCATGCTCTATAATGTGTATTTATATTTATATGGGAGTTGTATTTTTTATAGTGTATGGGAAACTGTAAATTATCTAACGATTGCAACATCATCTAAATCATCATTTAAAATAAGATAAACCTTCATTTGTCCCACAGTGGGGAAAATCACAATATACAGCAGCAAAGGGGACAGAAGCAGTTAAATAGTAAAAAAAAAAAAATAAAAACAGGCTAAAAAGATGATATTAACAAATTTACATTAGAAATTCACACAAAACTTGGATTAACCCTCCTATTATCCTTTGGGTCAATTTGACCCCAATCAATGTTTATTATTCAAAAAATAATTGTTGCCTTTTTTTGTTTGACTTCATATTTCACGACTTTTCCTAATTTGATTGGTACAATTGATTAAGCATAAAATTATCATGATGATATTTTTTTAATGTGCTGAACACATATTGCACGCATTGGTGTTCCTCTGGGGTCAATTTGACCCCAAGCTGTTTTAGCTGTGTAAAACTTGTCTGTCTGTGTGTGACCCATCTGTGACTGTTCTATCTATTCTCTCACCATAGTATGGTCCCTTTCCCCACTTCAACAGCAGGGTAGACTTAGCGCTGCTAATATTATCAAAATGGTTCAAGGCCCCAACAGATATGCAATCAGCCATGTTGAAGACATCAAGTCATCATTTGAGCACCATCGGTTGAAAATATTGTTCTTGGGATGACAAATTTAGAGGGGAAGCGTTTGTATGGGGACAGTTGGAAAGACTTGGATGTATTTGACTTGGAAGCCTACATTGGCTTGCTCATGTTAGCAGGAGTTTCCAAATCTAAAGGTGAAGCAACAGCAATACAAAAACAACCAAACAGCAAATAGGTAAGTAAATATGTTTATAAGAGGAATCATTAATGATGCACCCCAAATTAGAAAAGATTTGGATGAAAGATTTTACACTAACTCTAAAACTGAAAGTTTGACCTGATGGTGGCGCTGCAGGAAACGCCATATCATCACCAAAACCAACAGGGTTCATACTCTTGTGGTCACTAAGGTTGTCAGTAAATTTGAGAAGATTTGGAAGAAAACTTTTCAAGATAAATTAATTCCAATTTTGGCCTGTTTGGCCTATTTGTCCCGATGGTGGCGCTAGAGAAAAGGTCAAGATTTCATTATCAAGGGGTTATTTATGTTTTCAACAAATACACAAAGTGGCTGACACAAAAAAAGGTCAATAATAATCTGCAAATCATTTTTTTTTGGAGGGAACTATCCATGGGGTTAAATTGACCCCCAAGGGTGAAAAGTGTTAGTAATATTTGAGGATAATAGGAGGGTTAAATATGAGATATGAAATATTACATCCTAAATGCAAAAATGTTGCACCTTGAATAGAATGAAATGAAATATAAAATACTAAATTTAAAAATCTACAATGATTGAAATTAATGATCACAAATGTTTAAATAATGACAGTGGATGTAGTTGGATGTGATAACAATGTGTAGTGGGCAGTGGAATAACTATTAGTTTCCGTTTGTGGTGACTGCTGACTGAGATAAGGGATGAGATTAAATAGATCCTAGAACTTAGCCTGGTCTGTTCCCCTGTGTCTATAGGCCACATGTTGATGTAAACTGGGTGTCAGAGGTGATCAAACATTTCTTTGTTCACATATATTGTTTTTTTGGCAGGCTACTCACATTTAACTTGGTTCTTTTTATTTGTTATAGGCAGACTGCCACTGCTGTTTTGTTTTGCATTTGTTTTGTTGTAATTGTTTTGTTTGTATTTGCTTCAGACATCCCTCGAGATTTTTAGTGATCCTTGCTAGCAGCACTGTGTGTTTTTAACTGTTTTTTTATCTGTTTCTTTGGGCACGAGTGCTGCAGGACTGGTGACCCCGTGGCTGCCCGGACGGTGGAGGGATTGGTGGTCAGAGTTCCTCACCTCGGCTTCACACTCCCCTTATGTTGTGTGTGTGTGTGTAGTGATTAATTTGCACGTCCTTCACACTTTATAATTTTCTCTTAAAGATTTGTTGTTTTGCTGTGTGTGTGTATGTGTTGGGCACGGAGTGTGGTGAGTGCTCTGCCCCATTCAACTTTTCCCTCCCCGACTACAGCTACACTCATCCGTCCTGTAGTGCTCCTGCTTGTGTCAACATTTGTTTTAAGTAAAGTAAAGTTTTTGTTTATTTTAAATTGTGCTGCATTTAATAAAATTGTGATCTCGAGGGAAGCCCCCTTTGTCTCTGACACTTATTGGACCGTTCACTGCATCATTTTTGGGATCTGTGGCCTTAAGACTGCTTTAAGCGGGCCGTGACACGGCTCTGGTCACACATGGGAAGGCAGTAGTGGGAAGAAGTAAAATAAGAGTTTCCTGCAGCAGTTTTGCTGGCAGCAGGCAGCAAAACTGTCCCAAAACCCTAGATTCCCTGCCTGTCCAGACCCTAGATTAGGGTAGGGCAGGGAATCTAGGGTGCTCAGATTTTACGCCCTTGGAACACAGAGCCCCGGTGTCCACAGTTAGGCCCACAACCATTCCACCTACCAGCTACCTGCAGGAGAGCGAAACACTCTCCTAGTGACAAGCAGAGCAGGGGTTGTCACACATAACTGACACCTTTTGATGAACCTGGTTGAGCATACTTTCATGTAATTCTAGGACAGCAAAAGGAACAATTTGATCATTTTCTATCTGTAGTGACCCCAGTCAAGCGATGGTTTTTGTCTTACAAGTAATGATGTGTGGCTGGCAGATTTTTAGCTCTTTTATTACCGTTCCTTAGTCCAACATCAACATCAACACCGTAAGAGCGTAATATATACATTGACACATGTAAACAAAACACCTACACAATCAGAATCACTAAAACAACACAATAGATAATAAATCATTCAATCACAATTTTGATGGGGCACTCAAAAGTTATTACTGTTTTATGTGACAAAGTACACTCCATTTTCCTTTTTTGTGTACTCTGCCTCTGTTACTCTTTGTATCCATGGCTTCAACAAGTTTATATCAAACATTCCAAACAAGTAAATAGAATTATGATGACGGTACTACTAATGTTAATAAAAAGAATATGGATTAGAATAAATTACTGTGTAAGGATTAGATTAGAATAAATGAAATATACACAATGTCTTTTACACTATCTGTTTTTCAGATTACCATCAAAGTACTGGAGGCCCAAGTACTAAGCCGGTACCATGCAGAGATCGTCATGGCCAGTCGAGAAAGTTTTGATTTGTTTGTTAAAATGAACTCATGGGGCAGAAGTTTAGCTCAGTTGGTAGAGCATCTGCCCCATGTACTGAGGCTGTTAGTCCTCTGCAGTGGCTGCTGATTTGAGTCCCGCCCGTGGCCCTTTGCTGCATGTCATCCCCTCTCTCTGCCCCCTTTTCCTGTCTATTCCTGTCCTGTCAAATAAAGGCAAAAAGCCCCAAAAATAACTTTTAAAATTTTTTTAAAATGAACTATTAAAAACAATGTTGAACTGTAGTGATGTGTCTTGTGTCTTTCTCTTTGTTTTGATGAATAAGGGGGACATGTCTCATGCAATTTTTGATATTAGTTCTAGATAAAGATAGATAGTAGATAAATATGGAGAATAAAGTAGTTTAAATTGAGTCTCTCAGCAGATTTTGGAATTTGAACACAAAAAGTCGTTCTGGACTTTCTTTCAGTGAAATCCACAATTTTGCCACACTGTGACAGTGTTCCCTGTTACCCACTGCCAAAAGCTTTGGGGGAAAAGTTACAGAGGAGGAAGCACATGATCTGGGAGCTACATGGATGAGAACATGGTTTGATTTGAATTTCTTATCAGATTGAGGAATTTGAAAAAAAAAATTGTGGGCTGGTGTGAGTGACACACCATGTTAACTAACACTGTGACAATATTTTGTGTCCTATACCTGCTACGCTTTGGAGAAAGTTGTTTGTGCTTGGAAGCACGTAATCTGGCCTGAATATTAAGGAGAACATGGTTTGATTTGAATTTCTCATCATGTTTGAGAGTTTGAGAGGCAAAGATGTTTGTGGGCACGCATGAGTGAAAGCCATATGAGCCATATTTAGTACCATTGTGACAATATAATGTGTTCACCACTTGCAATGCTTTGGGGAAAGAAGTTTCTTCCTTGCAACTATGTAGAATGGAATGAATATGAAGGACAATGTGGTTTGATTTCAATTAGTTATGGAATTTTTAAGGGACATACACAAAACACACACACACACACACACACACACACACACACACACACACACAAAACAACAACTAAGTAGAGTAATCCTCATGTTTTCACAAAATGCTATAGTATTGAAACTGAAGTCAATACGTCGTGTTTCTAAGCAAGAAAATTCTTTCCCCAAAACTTTGCAAGTGGAAACGCATCAGACTGTCACGCTGTCTGCATATTTTGCTCACTTAACCCTGAGTTTATTATGTGACAAGGCTGCCATCTACTGACCTATGGTGAGAAATTTCTGCAACAACTAAGAATTCAAAGTGTGAGTGTATTGCAATTTATTGCGTAATCAATTCAGTGGTAAGAGCATCATATCACCTACGTTTGAAAAATAACACTATAGAGAAATAAAAATGAAATATTATTAGAAATTAGATTGTCATTTCAAAAATTAAATTTGGAGTAAAATTAGCTCTATAAAATGTAATGATTTTGCTCAACAATGTGAATATGAACCTCAGTATTAAATATTTTTACACATTTCATTGTTAATTTTGACAATGAATTCTATAGTTTGATGTGTGACTGTTTGCTTACAGTGATGTTTTAGTCCCTTAAACCCTCGTTTATTATGTGACACGACTGCCATCTGCTGACCCATGGTGAGAAATCTCTGCAACAATGAAGTATGCAATGAGAGTGTATTTGAAAGTTTATTGTGTGCTTAACTGTGTGGTAAGACTGACTTTATCAATTTATTGAATATCTGATCAGACAGTAAAGTCCTTCATATTCATGCCATTCTACTTGTTTCCAAGCAGGAAACTTTTTTCCCAAAGCTTTGCAAGTGCAAAACACATCAAAGTATCACACTGTCTGAAGTGCTGTTTCACTCCCTTAAGCTCTCGTTTATTATGTGACAAGACTTCCATCTGCTGACCCACGGTGAGAAATCTCTGCAACAATGAAGTATGCAAATAGAGTGTAGTATGATTACACTTTATAGAGATAATTTCGTTCCAAATGTAGTTTTTGAAAATGACACTCTAATGTGTAATAATGTTTAATTCTTATTTCTTTACAGTGCATCAATGTAAGTGTAACAGAGTCAGAAATATATCTTTGTTTGAATTTCGTCATCATGTATATTAATATTATATGTGCCATTTAAATGCCACCTGGTGGTTGAAGCCGCGCAACTGCAGCCGCAGGGCTCTTAAGCTGGTCGCTGTGGCATACTGGTGAGGAATGAGCTCTCTCTCCAGGACGGACGGAGTCACCATAGTGCAAAAGTTTACACATTGCACCTGGATGCTGTCATTGGCACAGTCCAACGCTGGGCTCAGTGCTCAATGCTGTTTTACCTGGGCCTTTGTTTTGGCTTCTTTGTCCAGCTACTCCATGCCATCATTGTTTTCTTTTTCAGCATTTGACGAGGCTCAGGAGCACAAACATCCTGAACAGAAGATTGGTGGCGTTGTGCATCTTTGCAATATTTTCCCTCCTCAGTTCTGTTGTCTTTGCCTGGACAGGCACAGATGGATTAGAGGTGAAAGGTCAAGTTGAATTGTAAAGAAAATATAACAATAAGATGAATAAAGGCCGTAAAAATGTGTGAGTTGTCTTTAATTTACTATTGAAGTAACCGTAGTGCAAAAGTTGATATATATGACATGGATGTGGTGATTCTCACAGGATACAGTAAACATGGGCTAATTGAATAATATGAATGGAATACCGTCTTGATGTTGAAATTTGCCTAAGCGTGACTGCCAATAAGTGATATCTCTATCCATAGTAGGTGGCCGAAAGCAACATATTACAATACTTGACTTTCCCCACAAGGAGCACCTAAAACTTGGTGACATTGCAGTATTTAATCTTACCCAAAAGAGGGAGATAAAGCCCAGTGACACTGCATTATAAGTGACATGACAACACAGGCTTGTCACTATTAAACAGAGCCAAAATCAATTCAGCATGTTGAAAGCTGAGGAAATGGATTTTCATACACACTTCAGTCATGGTGCATAAAAGAAGCCGAAATGTATTATGGGTAATGGTACCACAAGATGGAGCCATGTCCAACTGAAATTGCAATAGGGCCAAAGGGAAAACACAGTGCAATATTAAACATTGTAGGCGAGGGTGAGCCAAAACCTGGCATCACTCCAATAATGCACTTCCTCCACACAATGAAACCATAGCCAACTAAAATTGTTAAATTTAATTTCATCTAGAGGACAGAAACAAACTCAGTTTACATTATAATATTACAATTGTCTTCCCCACAAGTCAGGTGATATTACTATATGAGACCCTAGCCAGAAAAATCAAACCAAAGCCAATTTAACATGTTAAAGAACGAGGATAAGGGAAGAGGAAATGGATTTGCATATATACTTCAGTCATGGTGTAGAAAAAAAGCCAGAATGCTTTATGGGTAATGGTAGCAAATTGCATTCTGGGAACAGGAAAGGATTACATTTAATAACTTTTGAATGGAAAGTCGTAGAGACATGAAACCAACGTCCGCCCCCACTATTTCGGGTACAGCCTTCCCATTGGTACCATACAGGAGTGTGTACGATCTTGTGTTGCGGAGATACAGCACTTCCAGAAGACAAATTTAGCTGTATCTCGGGAGTGGAAGGTCGTAGAGAGGCATGAGTGGTCCCGTTGCTGGTGGTCGAATTATGTTGGACGGACGGCAGTTTGAAGTCCGTAGGACGCTCCCTTCTGGAGTTATGAGCGAATGAATTTTAACATAAGGCATGAATGGGCTTAAATTGATGTAGAATATCAATGGAGTCTGGTCTTTTAACCCCTAGGTGACCCTATCGAGCTGAAACTATAGGGACAGGTAGTATAAATCAGTCCGATGCTGAATATGTCTTTGGTGATTGTCTGTGACCTTATTTGGCCGAGTTAAGAACTTGAAACCATTGCTGTAAAATGCAGTCCAATTGAAGTTCATATCTCGTGA